>CM032894.1:7188637-7421137 GCA_019176425.1 Megalops atlanticus
CACAGCAAGATTTTGGGCTCAAAATCAAATGGTTTCATTTCCCTCAGCGCCAGCGGACTGCACACATTCCTTGGGCGTTAATCTCTCTCACATGAAGAACTGATACTGGGCAATGAAATTGCCATCTGGCACGCTGGAGTTCATTAATTTGTGGCCTACTTTCCTGTGAATTCCGGTAGGTTGGCTAATTGCTGCTCTACCTGGCAGCTACGAAGGCCGAATAGCCTCCTTTTGAGTGGCTCCGAAGGCCAGTTCCTGTTCCGCTGAAAAATTCTAAAAGCCAGGTGGAGTTCTGTTGAAAGGTTCTGAAAGGCCAGGTTCCGTCCCGCTGAAAAATTCCGAAGGCCAGGTGGAGTTCTACTGAAAGGTTCTGAAAGGCCAGGTTCCGTCCCGCTGAAAAATTCCGAAGGCCAGGTGGAGTTCTACTGAAAGGTTCTGAAAGGCCAGGTTCTGTCCCGCTGAAAAATTCCGAAGGCCGGGTGGAGTTCTGTTGAAAGGTCCAGAAAGGCCAGGTGCTGTTCCGTTGAGAGGTTCTGAAGGCTGCGCTCTCTTGCAAAGTTCTGCAGGCCTCCGCCCAAACTTCTCTCAGGCTTGGCACTGCATGCACAGCCGAGCCGCGGAGCCGTTCGGAGATCGCCGGCGCTGCGGGGGGTCTCCGCTCCCCTCCCACACCCCGGCCCACTCCTGCTGGGTGGAGGGAACAGGCCTGGGCTGACTAACAGCCTCTCCACGCTCATCAGCCAATCACATTCACCCCTGCAGTGCTCTCCAGCCTCTCCGGAGGCACAGAACCAACGCAGCTCTGAGAAACCATTTATCCGCTATAACAGTTTAGTCATGTTTACACAACCCTACCCAAGACAACAAACAAATTATGTTAACATATTATTTGTTAACATACTATGCATGTTAAAATCTCTATGCATTGTTTTTGTGCATACTCTCATCATGAATATAATGTGTTCTAAGCCTGACTCTTGTTATACACAGAATATAAACTGAGATTTTTTTTTTACATTGCATTTGAAAACCATTTTATTTTTTCTTAAACTTCAACGTGTAATTCTAAACGAAACTTGTTAACTACGAGCATTTCCAGTTGCCTTGAGATATTAGTTTACAATGTGAGATATGTCCAACAGAAAGCTTTTATTGAATCTGTTTCCATCATGATTAATAATCATTGATACGGCTGGATATTTACTAAAGCATTTAAGTACCTTGCTCAAGGATATAACGGTAGACACCCACCCTGACATCATGACTGCGATGCTCTGGTTCAAAGGCCAGTGGCCACACCTCATTGCCACCTATGATCATAGAGAAATGCAGTGTCTGTATAAGGTTCAGGTGATGTTCTTTTTGCTACTGCACACTACATTCCTGTGTTTGCTTCCCACCTTCAAATGGGCAAAATCGTTTGCCGTTGTAAAGTATACTAGGCAATATACATTTGAGCTAAGCTGTTGAATTCAGTTGAATGCACATTTAGGAAGGGAAACCAGAGTAAAATCGCCTTTTAAGTGACACAATGCAGGTACTGTATTGTTTATGTTGACTTTGAGCTGTAAAAAAAATTAAAGTTGATTTGTTTTGAGGTATTTTGATAGTGCCCTCTGCTGGCTAGTGGTTGGAAATTACACTTTTCATGTAAAGCAAAAAGACAAAGTCACAAATACCATAAAGGTAGGAAATGAGGATATACAATTTTGAAGGCAAGGATACACTGAGACACACGCATGCATACACACTCGCGCACACACACATATGCACACACACGCACACAAAAACACACACAAACACACACAAACACACACACACACACACACACACACACACACACACACACACACACATCAATAATGTTGTGGGGCATGCAATCCAGCAGTGCATTTGCAAATGAAATCTTTATTGGTGCAGGACGCTGGGAGCCCCTGCCCCCCTGTGGAGCATTAGATGAGCGAGAACTTCATCCATCAGTTTCCATTGATTCACCAGAGAGGCAACGTGGGATGCAGAGAGCATTAACTCATTTCTATCACTCATTAACACTCCGCCGAGGGTGAATCATGTTTAATACAACAGAGTCTCACTGTTTGGCCGTATAATACCAAAAGCAGGAGGAGCAGAATGTTCTCTTCTCACCATTGTCCCCCTGAGCGGGAACATAAATTCTGGCCTCTTGTATTGGCTGGAGTCCAATAATGGGCACACCCATCCAAGCGCATTAATGACCAGCGGTGTCTCTGTGATTAAGGGGTTCCCATCGGCAATGCCCAGTGGAATTCTGCTTTACAGAGCAATAAAAGAGGCAACCGAAGGTATCATATCAGCATTGCATGGCGGTGAGACTCTGACTGGAACCAAGACAAAGACAGCCCTTCCCTATCGCTGATGCCATCTCAATCACACACATGTCACTCACACACTCACTCACTCACACACACACACACACACACACACACACACACACACACACACACACACCGCACACACACACACATGCACACACACTCACTCACATACACACACACACACACATGCACACACACTCACTCACTCATACACACACACACACCCACACACACACACACAGTAGGAGATGTTGTGTGCAGATGGTGTAGCCTACTCATACTCATACTCTTCATCCCTTGTTAATTGCTAGGTATATTTCGTATCTCTGAAAAACTGCCCCTACGCAGGCAGAGTGATAAATCCTCTCAGTGGTTTTCTGTGTTTTTCAGCACCATAATTAGGTAATGGGGCAATTAATTGCATCAGCTCCGTCATGCTACAAGAAGCACAGCAGCGCAGAGAGGAGCTGCAATAAACAGCTGCAGTGATGTGTCACATGCATGTGCACTCATGTAAACAGACACATACGGGCACAGTGCGCACACGCATACAAAAAAGATGAACACTGTACACACACATACACATGCACAAACAAGCCCAGTCTGTGTGCATTCACACACAAGCATTCAAATATGCACAGACACGTATATACATGTGCAGTGTGTCCGTACAACCACACAAGCGTGCACACACGCACACGCGCACACACACACACACACACACACGTTAGTATGAGTAGAGGATTTGAGATGACAAGTATTTTAGCCACTGCTGTCATGAAGACCTACTTTTGCCTCTGCAGCCTTAACAATAAGGTACCTGTGTAGCCACGACAACCTGGACAGAAGTCCAGGGAGGGAGGAGAGACATATGTAAGGTGGATGACTGTGGTGTTAATGACACACCGAAACAAAAGCAGTCAAAGTGATAGATGCGTTAGAGCAGAGCCCGTCTGACAAGCCTGTGCTGAGGTCTCCAGCAGCACGGCGCAATGCTGTAATTAGGACACAGAGCCTGTCACTGCCCAGCGAGGTCGTTACGCGGAGCGAAAGGTTCTCCTCCCGAGGTAATTAACACCTCCTCGACGCACCTGCGGCTCCAAACCCCGATCTCGCCAAAATCCAGTGAACCAAAACCATTTCCTGTGTGACGCGGTTCTGAGACACAAAATGGCAGAAGGGGACACATACACACCCCTGTTCAGGAGGAGACAATCGGATCAGCACCACCAATCCTACAGAGGGACACTGAACCGCACCTGTTTAAATTAGATTAGAGATGTTTGGTGAGAATTGTTGATGTTTCAATGGCTCTGTATGTGCCTTTGGTGTTATTTACCTGTGGACCAATCAGAGTAATGCATTGAGCAGGAGTGTAGCATAGAGGTTAAGGCACTGGATGTGTAACCTGGAGACCAAAGTTTCAGTGCCCAGCGGGGCCACTGTACCTTTGAGCAAAGCATAGTATTTAACCCTAACTGCTTCAGGTGAGCTGTTGGACCACCAATCAAGCTGTATAGTGGATAATATGTATAGTCTGAGCAACATCTTTGTTCAGGTCTATTCAACCCTGATCTTGGAGGCATCCTGGTGTCAGTCAACTACTGGCTGAAATTCGCTTCTAAACCAGTAAGGACCAGGAGTGAACCTGTTAATTAGAATGGTATGGTTCAAATCTGTAAAATTAGGGATCCACATATGGTTGAATGTGTCACTGTTTGACACCCACATGCTACCGCCGGGTGAAAATTCTGTTGCTAAATCGTGCTCTGGGAAGGGGATGCTGCTTCCTGCTCTGCGTGGATGTATGACCTCACTTTCTGACGAATCATTCAAGCAGAAGCTAATCGCTCAGCCAAACGCGAGCTCAGCTCTCGGTTTATGACCTGTGTATCAGCTGTGAAGTGACTGCTCTTCCTTCTTCTTGGTCACTGAAGCCTATCTGCTGTGCTCTGACATACAATAATAACATCCTTCAATAATGTTGAAACTTTCAGCATTGTCAGAGTAACAGTCTAACATGACCCAACTCTATATACATGCTGCAAGTCTAAATTATACAGAAATATTCAGCCTCTTTGGGGAGTTCTAGATTGTGTTCTAGATTTGTTAATATGGAATTTTGTTCATTTAAATGGTACACAGTCACATTAATCTGTAATAATAACAATAACATGCTCATTAATTTCATTATAAAATATGCTGGGGGATGATATCCCACTTGAATTATGTATTTTACATCAGATTGCTAAAACGTTTTTCCATTTCTCCTGACGGTGTTACTAACTTTGTTTGCTACTAACAGCAAGTAAAAAGTCAGTTTTAAAAGTCTGACTTTTTGACGCAGGAAAACATCTTTACAGTCTAGCTAAAATGGATGGATGCTTACGAAAGGAGAAAAATAATGTTGAATGCGTTATTTTTCAGCCACCGGGATTGCTATGCTTCGATGCTCTGCTGGAGAAATCTCTTTGCAGAGAGCACTTTTTAAACACTGTGTTGCCTCCAACACCTCTCTAAATAGTGAGTGACAGTGTACCTTCCAGGGATGGATGAGTTTTTTCTCTTACTCAGCCATGCAGTGGTAGGGTTTCAAAGGGCACTGAAGATGCTCACCTTCAAGCAAGCAATACATTATCATTATTGTTACAGCTATATGCTGTATATTTCCCCTTCTTCAAGGGCTAAAGGCATTGTGGTTGCTCTGTGTTAAATGGAAATCACTCTCCATCACCAGTTGATTATCGTTTGGCACAGGTAACACCCTGGGTTTCATTTTGATCCAGGTTAAAACCCTTTCTCTGGTACAACCCCTTGCATCAGCCACACGATAATTAAGGGAGTGGGATTAATATATTCCCACAATGTTTAACCACAACCACCACAATATGTATCCACAGCCTGACCCTATGGGGCAGCGACTAAATTCCTCTAGGATTAGATGAGTAATTCTGTTGCATGTAAAACACAATCTCACACATACATTACAGCCCATCAGTAGGGAAATAAATCCATATAACTACCAGCATTATATTACATTACATTAATTTAGCAGATGCTCTTGCCCAGAGCGACTTCCAGTACAAGAGAACAGATGTGTTTCTATCCAAGTTATATGAGCAACAGTGTCAGACTGGGCTAACAACATTCCCTCCGAGTGCATGCACAACACCAGATATATTTTTGTGTCACTCACTCACACATTAATTAATTAAAGGTGTCAATAATTCAACTGGATAGAAACTAGAGAGGTATCCTCAATACAAATGCAGGGAACAGAAGAAATATTATAGCTCCATTGATATCCATACAGTTACAGTTACTTCAGTATTCTACTCAAGCATGCATTGAAGTCAACTTGTAAAGGACACATTTTGGTCCACATGGTGACGCATCTGCAACATGCCATGACTGACTGTGCTGTAATCCTTTCATCCTCCATCGCTTGTTACCACCACAGGGAGTGATTTCAGCCACTTTGCGGTGACTGTACTCACTCACAACGAATAGCAATTTATACCACACAACAATTGCTATGTAGCAAATGTGTAACTAATCTAACATACACAAGCCAACTCTAATCCTTTATGTCATTACATATGTTTGCATACCCAGCAGTTAAACAGTATTTACTTATGTAATTACCGGGCAGTTACAACACTTGGCCCGCGCTGTGACCAAACAATGCTGTATTGTATTAATTGGACAATGGGATAATATTTCCATAAATCTCGTTTTCTGTTTGGATTCCTGTCCCATTGTAAGCAGTGAGCTGCCGTGGATTCCCTCCCTCCCAGCGCGGTATTGATTCGCTGGTCCCTGGGGCTTCCTACAGTTTCAGCGTGAGAGGAAAGCGAATCAGCATTCAGGCATTGTAGTTCACTGATGGAAAAACCACACCGCCAAGCACTGCTGAAAAGCACCAGCAAAATACACGCCGCTGTATGTGGTGAAAAAGATTTCCAGCTGATGCCAATAATTTAAATCTACAGAGTAGAAAATCGAAAAAAAAAAATCCTTCTAATTTGATTTCAGTGTTTAAAAGGTTAAAAAATGTTATACTCATTTTACCCTGTCAAAAGTGCACACCCTTTAGTTCTTTTTTATGATCTGCCGTGTGTTAATAATGGCCAGAGTGGTCTAGAACTCAGGATGGAAGGAGGTAAATCCAATATCTGTGCTGAAGCACTGACCTCAAAACATCATCTGTCAGCAAATGTGGAGAAGAGCCTGCTACAGTGTTTCCAGCATGGACACAAAGCATAGGAACCCCTTTGCACACACACACACACACACATGCACGTGCACACACTCACATACACACACACACACTCACACATGCACTCACATGAATGAACACACACTCACATGCAAGCACACACACTCACCTGAATGAACAAACACTCACATGCACACACAGACCAACATGCATGCACACACACCCACATGCATGCACACACACCCACATGCATGCACACACAGACCCACATGCATGCACACACACCCACATGCATGCACACACAGACCCACATGCATGCACACACACCCACATGCATGCACACACACCCACATGCATGCACACACAGACCCACATGCATGCACACACACCCACATGCATGCACACACACCCACACGCATGCATTCACACTTACATGCATGCAGACACTCACATGTACACCCCCATGACAGCCCCCGGTCAGCCTATTTCTCACTTGCGATTAAAATTCAGTGTGCTGGGAAATGGCTATAGTAAGTAACTGTAACAAAATAATCATGTACACATAACATATTTGGGGGGGAGGTTTTGAATCTCTACCCTTTATCCTCTCTTATTAAAGTGTTAATTTAAAGAATAGCTGATTTAGTGATCTGTCTCTCCTTCTCCTCGGTCTTTAGTGCAGATAGGCAGTTTCATTCATGAATATATGAATCATATCTTCAACCATTATGACTTCATTATCTCTGCTGTCAGTCCTTGTTCTGCATGTCATTATAATTAGCACACTGAATATATCATTTTTTTCCTTCAGTCAAATCAGCAACATGTATAACCTCCATAAAGAAACTGTATGATAAACATCCTCAAAGTGGAGCTACTGCCCCTTTTACTTTACTTATTCCCTTATGAACCTTTATAAACCTCTGTGAACTGCCTTTCTCTGAACTATCTCATTACATCACTTTTTTACATGTCCCCCCAGGTATCCCTAATCCTGATGTCACTCAGTCAGTCTACTCTATGCCAATGCACCCCCTCCCAATTATTCCCCTCCCCAGCTCCAACTCAAGATATGGCTCTGCCTTCAGCTCCGCCCCCAAATTCCATATTTGATTCCAGCTCCAGCTCAAGCTCTGGCTCCGACTCCATCTCCAGACACAGGATTCCAGCCTGCATCACCATCCCTTTAGCAATGCCTTTCCTCGGCATCTAACCCTTTCACATTGCTTGTAGTGTGTTTCCCCTCATGTATCTAGATCAATAAACCTCCCCGCCAGTCGACCTGGCTGCAGTGAGGGGCGGGACAGCCTGGCGGAAACTCCAGAGAGGGGGGCGTTGGCTCAGATTTCAGATGAATCAGGAGGCGCTGCAGCTAGGCTCTGGGCCAGACCCCGTTAAGCTGCAGGTACGAGAGGCAGTGTCACTGACCCGATTTCAACAGCAAGAGAAACTGTCTCCAATTCCAAAAAGCAGCTGCAACCCCATGAGCCTTTTTTATGCTTTCACGGTTTTACCGTAAGCTACTTCAGCCCGGCGCATTGCTGCCAGTCAAGTCTCAGAGTGCTTACATGCAGGACTTCCATTAATCAAAACAGATGGGAATGCCAGTCTGTCTCAGAGCTTTGTGTCTATTAGGGACCAATGTTTTTTGAAGTGCTTTTGGAACTGGGCATAATTTAAAACAGTTTGCACCCACCCACTGTTAAAATAAATGTGAATTTCTTTTCGTCAATTTCCGCTTGATATAATTACATTACATTATTTTCATTTAGCAGATGCTCTCATTCAGAGTGACTTACATAGGTTACAAGTTTCACATGTTATCCATTTGTGCAGCCGGATATTTACTGAAGAAATTCTGGATTAAGTTCCTTGCCCAGTGGTATGGTGGCAGTGCCCCAGCAGGGAATTAAACCAGCATCTTTTTGGTTATGAGCCCTGCCCCTTACTGCTATGCTACAATGCCAACTGATGCGGACTTGTTATACTCTGTAAGTGTTTTCATCCATGCTTAAAGCATCCCTGCATGTTTATGATTTTACTATCCTCTTTGGTTTTGTATAAACTCTCCTCATTACTGAGTAAACGCCACTCATTACCGTCACACAGTGAGGCCTCCAGCATCTCATTATTAACTTACACTGAGAACCGTGCTTGTAAAACGCTTCCCCTTCAGGAAATCTGACCTTTTTTTTCATCTTCTCTCTGCCTCCCTGCTCTTCCAGAGCGGCATCCTTCCCTATGTGGCATTTTGCCTGGAACATCTGAACAGCAGGCCAGAACACCAGCACCCTGATCACCACTCTGAACACCGGCCCCAAACACCAATCCTGAGCACCAGCCCTGAACATGTGTCAGTCTTTTATTTTCATCGAAGAGGTTGCTGCTTATCGGCACACTGTGTCTCACAGCAATAAACAGGAGGGTGAGGGATTTAGCATCCCATAAAATCACAAGACGTTAAATCACAGAGGTTAACCAAGACATAGACCGTTACTCAACTTTTTTATGCCTCCCAAGTTTGCACCTGTTATTTTGATATTAAAATCGATGTCAGCAATTTCAGCCGCATGGGTTACTTTCCAGACATCAAAATCAATGGCTTCCCCTGATCTGAACTGACATATTTATATTTTGAGGTCACTCCAAGCTAGTCTGCTACAATAATGCACTTACTGGAAACTTCAGTGATAAGAAAGTGGTGCTTACCAAATGCTGAATTTCCATTGTTAGAACTGTGATCATCAGAAGCTTTCTGTATTCATTTTAATGGCCATTTAATGGCCACTCTAATAGTTTCATGAAAGTGCCAGGCAACCATCTCTTGAACTTTGTTCAACACAAGCACAGTTACATTTCAATGCAAGTGTGTGCGATAAAGTATTGTGTGTTTACTGTATGGAGACTCGAATGTCATGGGAGACACGAGAAAGCAATGCCTTCGCACTGTGTAATAAATTAAATAAGCATCGTGTAAACATCATTCAGTCCCCTGAAAAAGCATCAGTAAATGATTAAAAGAAAAAATCATTAGTCAGCATAAAACATAATTACTGTGCATACAACGCTGAGACAGACGTTAGAGGAAGAATTTGGCAATTCCGTATGTGCACTCAGTGAAATAAACAGAAAATTAATGAGAGTGCTATAAAGACTGGTACCCAGAGCTTCTCTGATCCGTGATTAAATGTCCTGTGAAACTTTTTTTGTTTTTGTTTGGTTTAACGATCTGACAACTGTCTTATGATTCACTAATTATTATTTGAATCATCGCTGTTTTATTTCATCTTATAATTTTCATATATGTCGTATATGATCCTTGTATAATATATAATAATAAATGTCCTTGCATGTTAATTTGCGTATTTGTGATTACAGACTTTGTTCATCTGCCTTCATGGCATGCTCCGTGTGCTCCCCCTAGTGGCTGCATTGTAGATCACCACGTCGGCCATTGTCTTGCTATAGATAGCGCGTGTAGTAACTGGCTGGTACCAATCTGTCTCAGTTTTAAAGTAGAATACTCACAGCAGAAGTAGTTCGGCCTCAATATGGTGCCGCCAAATAATTACTGTTGCTACGGACTTTGCGCTTACCCTATATGTTATGAATTAATAAGGTATTTCTGAGCGGTAGCAGAAAGATATATGATTTTACATAGCGCCGTCAGCGCTCAGACAGTTGTACACAACCATCAACCTACGCCATCTGTCGGGAGACAACGCACGTTAGCCAAAAAAGGCAAGTACTGTACGTCTCGCAGATCGGCCACTCATTGCTGCCAGAAAGACTCCGTTCATACACTTGATGGCACTTTGAACAAAATGCATGTACCAAGCCAAGTCCAAGTTCGGAGTGCTATACTGTACGTCTTAATCTTAATAATTTATGGTAACTCATTACAGTCTTCACCGTCAGTTCAACATTTAATCATAACAAGGTTGCTCTCACCTTCTCTTTTACAGTGGGAAAAGTAATATTTATATGTGTGAAGATAATCAAATATGCAGTGTAAAGATTAGAGGTTTTATTTAATAGAAAAATATTGAACTATTGACATATTGACACTTTCATTTATTCAACATAAGCCCATATCAGTGTAACAATATTCGTGTAATCTTGTATCTGCAGTATGTTAAGGTATATATTAAAATAAATCTCATATTTAACATGATTTAAAATTGTGATTTTTGTGAGCATGAAAACTATAAATAACCATGACTGGCCCTAAGACTGAGCTCTTGTTCAATCCCCAGTGAAAGTAACACTTCCTAAAACTTCCCTTTAAAAGTCTCAGTTACCCAGCAAAGCAAGAGTTCTGAATGCCATCCAGAGAAACACATTTGTGAATCACATAGAGGGCTGACAATTCCTCTTTCCACTTTGTAATTATGATGAAATAAAACCCAGACAGCTGAACAGTAATGTCTGTGGTAGATTTTTTTTGCCCTCAGCAGCTGTTTGGGTAAGTGTGTGTAAAAGGGAAGTGGGATTAGAGCAGAGGTGACAGTCCTGACAGAAGCAGAGGGACAGCCGATCAGAGAAGAGCCTCAGGATGGATAAAATGTAGATGAAATAATGGCCAGGCCCTTGGAAATCTCATTTTACCCACTGGAACAAAAAACAAAATGACTTTCAAACCAACACAATAGTCAGGAGACAGGTTTTCAATGTTGTATTTTGGGAGAATTCCCATGTGCTGGGTTGCCTCTGTACAGTACAAACAAATGACTAAAAAGCCTTTTCTAATATTAAAGAAAAATGATATGTATACAAAGACCATTAAATCTCATATTTATGTGCATTTCTATGCTGTATACAACAATGACAAATATATATGTTATACAACAGGTTTATTTTTGCTACTTCTGTGACAAGACAAATTAATACATACATAAATACATATCTTAGGTGTGATTCATTCCAATTTGCCACAACGTTTGTAGACGGTTTGAAAACGCCATCGTTATTTAATCTAGACCAGCGTCTCCCAAACCTCTCTGAGGACAAGGGGTCCTCCAGGAGAGGTTTGGGAAACGCTGATCTAGACTAGTATTTCCCAACCCTACTCCTGGTGGCACACTGTCCTGCATATCTTCTGTCTATCCTTGATGCGTGATTAAATCAGGCGTGCTCAGCTAATAAAATGTGCCACTGATGAGTTCAGTCAGGTAGGTAGAGCAAGGACAGATAGAAGATATGCAGGACAGTGTGCCGCCAGGAGTAGGGTTGGGAAACACTGATCTAGACAAGTATGCCCATCCAACTCTGACCAAGACAACCCAGCCGGATGAAGTAATTAAGGACCCCAGTTTTCTGCGCGGCCTGTTGTGGCTGGCTCTTGTGTACCTCGACATTGCTTGTGCCAGAACAGTTTTTGTCGCGATAGCCCACCTGCGTATGCGACATATGGACCATGGTTACGTCTCTGCTGGGTTTTAATTAATGCAACAGTGCAGAGGAACAAAGAATAAATATCAATTGATGTCAGTCTCTAAAAATAAAAAAAAATCTGAGGGTGGAGTTCAGCAGAGTCGTTCGTGATCATTGCAAACTACGCTACAGAGTTCAATTATTTACACTCTGAACTCGCACAAGTAACGAAGCAATATTTGCATAACATCGCCACGCGTACACCTTCATTCCCTCTTAACTGTCGTCATATGTGGAAGTCGAAAGTCACTCGGTTTAAGAAATGGGAACATGGTTGGTCAAGAAACAAGCACGGCAACGCCATGGTTTTCTCAAAAGGTCAAAACATAGTTTCAAAGACGTTAGATGACGCGGCTAACCAGGTCTAACCATTTCGCCAGTTTCGTTTTTGGTCTGGCATAAGACATCTGTTTATGGAAAAGGTCCGGGACTCGTAGCCGAAGACGGGTGGTTACGTTCGGCTGTCGGACAGCAATCATTTGTGGTATAAAACCAACTTGTAGCGACTAAGGTACGTGCGAAACTATATTTGCTTTTATTTGGGAAACAATTACAGAGCATTGAAACAGCGGCATAAAATCTCATTCACTGCAATTTCTGACGAGCTCGAGGCTAAATCGCCCCGGCTAAGGGCGTCATCCAGATGAACAGATCATATTAAGAATTGTAGCCTCTGAAAAAGTTCACTGATTTATATACTAGAAAGTACTGAACGAGACTGTAAGTGTATTAGATAAGGTGCAATTAGATGCTACCTGTTTACATTTCCGACCATAGCGAACTAACGTTGACATGCATGTTAGCTTGTGGACTTTTGTTTAATTTCATTGCTTCCCTCAGGGGTGTTCTGACGCAACCACGTAATGTTAAAAGTTTCATGCTCCACCGTGCTTTTAAATATAAAGGGAACAGTGACGTGTGTCGGACCTCCTATTTGTTAATGAAATCAAATATTCAGATTTAACGCCATGTTTTATAGGCTAATTTTGGGGAGGGACAACATCCGGAGTTTGAGAGTGCAGCGGACCCCCACACACACACACACACACACACACACACACACACACACACACACACACACACATTTGGGAGTCCAGCTCTCTAAATCTATAATATGGAAGTTATCTCCCACGTAAATTGCCTTGGATACAGGTATCTAAGCATGTAAACAATGTAATGTTGAAAAGAGTGCATTATCTTGGTATTTGCTGGTTCATTGTTTGGTGATGGAGCAGCGCTGGTTCCTGTCTTACTATAAAAACCATGTGATGGTGATTATTGAACTAATTCAGTCCATGTGATGTTTTAAGATTCATATTTTTTATGTAGCCTACTCTGTTTGTTTAGATTAGAAGAAAGCTGCATTGCCTTGCCTGATGACTTGGTCCTTTACACAATATGCATAAAGTTACAGACATGGAACTGGTCATTTATTTTATTTCTGACACATGATGTATATTTAAAGACTTAAAATGCACACACCTGTATTTAATATACCTCTGATTAGGCTGATGTGGCTCATTAACCAATGTCTGGTCAGCTACAATTGAACAATTATGCACAGACAATGACTTACAGTTACAGACAATTAACAATTAAACACTTAACTGGTTTGGATGCAGTTGACTGCAATGAGCTCACTTATTGATAAAGCTGAAAATCAGAGGACAATTATCCTTATTATCAACACATTTCACATTAAACACAATTTTAAGGCACAGGTAAAGGCTTCTCCTTCATGCTTACTTATAATCTATTAACACAGCGGGAAATTTGTTAAAGCTATTCAGGTTAAGTACCTTGCTTAAGGGTACAGAAGCTCTGCCTCACCTGGGAATGGAACTAGCAACCTTCAGGTTACTAGCCATGCTCCTTACCACTGCAACATTGTGCTGCCAGGCTTAATGAATACACTTACAGTCTTGCACTGTGCTGTACCCTGTGTGCATACTCTTCCTGTGCTTTAGGCTTGGAGACGTGGCAACGATGAGCACAGTGTTTCTCCTGTTGGTTTGCTGGCTGGATCTTCTCGCCCTGAACTCCTCCTGCCACCCTGTGCATAAGAAGGATGCCTGTGAGGTGGAAGGTCAGAAAGCAGACTGTAGTCACATGAGCCTCAGAGAGGTCCCCTCGAACCTCCCTGCCACCATCACCAGCCTGGACGTGTCCCACAACACGCTGACGTCCCTGGACGCTGTAATCCTAGCGCGCTACCCGCGGCTGATCCGCATCGACGCGGGATACAACAGCATCTCGCGTCTGCAGGAGAACGTGTGCCGCGTGCTTCCCGCCCTTCGCACCCTGAGCGTGCCACACAACGTCGTGCACCTTCTCACCGAGAAGGACCTGCTGCACTGCTCCAACCTGACCTGGCTCAACCTGTCCAAGAACCGCCTCAAACTACACGGAGATCCTTTCCTGCCGCTGCAGGTAAAGAGTGCCCTGCGAATGATGCCCCCTGGTGGCCAACAGAAGTTAGCATTGCTCTACGGGAAAGTAAACCCCAGGAAGTGTGCAGTCAGACATGATTACAAATATTTCTTGATTCACCTACAGTAGAGGTCTCCCTGGAAAATGCAGATAATGTTATAGGAGATATTATGAAGAAAACTAGTAATATTAAAAGGGGTATCTCAGCCAAAGATGACAGAAGGGAGTCATTCTATAGAAAAAGATAACCGAGAAAAAAATGACAGGTTAAAAATTTAAATTTCATCAGTTGTTTGTGTATCAGACATTCTTATCCAGGATGGTGACATACACTTGCATATTTTTTCAGAATATATTTTGATATGTGGCATTTTATACTTGTTTTATACTGGTCTGATACTTCGGCTCATTTAACTTGGATGGATACACTTCTGTTCTCTCATGCTGGAAGTTGATCAGGGTAAGAGCATCTGCTAAGTGAATGTAATGTAATATTTTATTCACTTTCAGCTGCTAGGACATGGACTAAAGCTGGCTAGGTGATGAACCCATGGTAAAGCCCATGGCATTTCCAAGCACTCAAGAGAAGTGCAGCAAGGTTGCGTTCAGACGCAGTTCATGACACTTTCACTGTTTCTCACAGCTTCCTGTTTTTTCAGGTATCCTACAGGAACTCTTTGTTTACAACACGGTCGTCTGCAGTGTCAGTGACTGATTCCAAAAAAGGAAATGGAAACACAACGACGACCTACTTAAGAGCATAACTATGGTCACGCCATAAAGCTGTAACAGTTGTTCAGACAAAAAGGACTTAGCATCAAGCTCTGAACAACAGATGGTCTGAGTATGGTGATTCAAAACCAACAGTGGTGATTTAGGGTGGATTTTTCAAAGCAGGCACTGTGGGCAAACTGTATGTTCTGGTATTTATTTTAACTGAGATCTCAGTTCACTATTGTGAAATATTTCCCTATTTAAATGGTGGAAACAAAGCTTTCTAGGCACACATGCAAATCTCTAGGGCTGTCCTCAAAAGGGCTTCTCCAAACCAGTTTGGTATGTTGATAGCACAAATGAACATTGCAACAGTGCAGCGGGGCTGGTATTACGTCTTTAATGAGGGAGGGTGTGTGACTGTGTACTGGCCAATCAGAATTCCTGCCATGCTGAGTTAGAAGAGACTTTGCCCCGGCAACAGGGAGCATACGTATTAGTACAAGCGTCAAGGCACCCAGCTGGAGTGCAGGTATGCAAATGTATGTCAGCATTAAATAATAGTGTAGAGCAGTGTTTCCCAACCCTACTCCTGGCAGCACCCTGTCCTGCATAGCTTCTATCTATCCTTGCTCTACCTACCTGACTGAACTCATCAGTGGCACATTTTATTATCTGAGCACACCTGATTTAATCAAGCAGCAAGGATAGATAGAAGATATGCAGGACAGGGTGCCGCGAGGAGCAGGGTTGAGAAACACTGGCGTAGAGCAACTTGCAGGCTGTAATGTTAGAGAACAGAGCACAGTCCGTCTGCAGCTTTGACCACATAAATGCAAATGTGAAAATATTATTGCTTCTCCATGCCATCCTGTCATTTTATCAAAGGGACGTGCGAAACACTTAATAATCTATCCTAAAATGGCCAGTCTCTAACAAGCAGTGGTTCCTTTTTGTGGCTGGTGGTGAAATCACTTTTCAGTGAAGAAGTGGCAGTTGATAATAGTAGTCAAATATCTCCTTTTAATGTTACTTTTTTTTGAAAGTTTCAAGTTTTTCCATTTCAACTGTCTGATATTAAAACTGTTGAATCTTACACCTGACGAGAGAAACTGTACCCATCCACATCATGATTTTCTCTTTACTGTTTTGTACTTGAGACCTTTAAATACCTGTCTCCAACAGTAGCTGGTCTCTTACAGATGCCAAGGTTTATTTGGGTTCTAAGCAAATTAACGCCAGGGAAACGAATGGAAGTTTAACAGTATAATAACTGTAAAAGTAATTAAAATACATAGTCAAAATTTTGCAAAACTGAATTGTAACACTGCCCAGGCAGGCAGAAGCTGGCCAGCACTTCTCCCATAAATGAGCCAATAGAACAAAAGGTTAAAAACAAACAATAATTTATTTTATAATAAAAACCAAAACAAAGAAACCAGCCTATGCACAGCACCAGCAGGGACAAAGTGAGCCTTCCCTGCTCCCCAGCCACACTTGTATGTAATCACCTTTCAATTAGTCAAGTGTTACCCAATAGGCTGGCTCCCCAAACAAATTTCCAACATGTGCACATTATTACAAATTATTAACACACTTGACATGCAATTTACAGTTAGCATTTAGTCCAAGGAAGAGGTGCTGAAGGCTCTCCTTCACTTTACTTGTCTTGGCCAAACACCTGCATTTTGAGGATTCAGCACCTTTAATAAATGGTATATGAGGGGTGAGGAAGGGGTTATATTTTTAATTTAGCATTAGCGCTTATTAGCAGAGATTCCTAATGCATTCTGTAGCTCAGTTGATGTTGCATATCTGGAATATGTGAGGTTCTCTAACCACTGAACTGTACCTACACAGTACAGCTGTGGGGGGCAGGGTTCCCCTCTGTTCAGAGCCAAGCAGGCCGAGGGAGCAGGCAGGAGTAAGACCCTCGGTTTAACGCAGCTCTCTCTGTAACAGCGGCTAGCGGTTCTGAACGTGTCGGCTAACGGCCTCACCTCGGCCTGGCTCGGGACCCAGCCGCAGCTGTGGAGCCTGGAGACTCTCTCGCTGTCGGGGAACAAGATATCCGTCCTCCGCAGCAACGACTTCCATTACCTCAGCAACTCCTCCCTTCGGACGCTGGAGCTCTCCTCTTTACCCATCAAAACGGTAAACGTGTCCTCCCCGCAGCAAACAAAGACAGGGCACTCCTGGAGTGTGTTCATGACCAACCTCCCCAACACTAAATTCAAGTTTTTGCAGAAAGAAGCAAAGATACACAAAAAGAAAAGTGTTTATTGCAACCTGATGCAGGCTGTAGGGTGCAGTCTGTGTTCATGGCATGCACCTTCCTAACTGAGCCACTCAGCTTCATCCAAGTTCTACACTTATGTTCTATTGTGCTGGAAGTTGCTCTGGATAAGAGCGTCTGCTAAATATACTGTATGTAATGATATGTAAATTTTTCCCAGGATGGTATGAGGATAGGAGGATTTCCATATCAACCAACTGTAATTCTGACATCTAATGACAGCATTTTTTCTCCCCGTTCACAGTTTGAGCCAGGCTGCTTCAAGCCTATCAGGGAACTACGCGACCTGGTGATGGATGGCACCAAGCTCGACCTTCAGCTCACCACTAAACTCAGCCAGGAGCTGTCGATGACCGAGATCCGCAACCTCTGGCTCCGGAACACTCAGCTGACCTCTCTGGCAAACGCCACCTTCAGCGGCCTCCAGGCCACTAACCTCACCTTCCTGGACCTTTCTAGAAACAACATGGCAGCCGCGCACGACAGCCCCTTCCGATGGCTGCGCACTTTGGAGACCCTGATCCTGGAGACGAACAACTTTATGCACCTCACCAGGACCACCTTCGTCGGGCTGGAGAAGCTGAAGCTGTTGAACCTCAGGACCGCGCTGGTGAAGAGCAAGAAGTCCGCCTACCCCGTGATCGATGACTTCTCCTTCGAGCCGTTGGTCAGCCTGGAGACCCTGCTGATGGACAACGCGACCTTTCAGGAGGTGGCACCGCACCTGTTCTCCGGCCTCCGGAGCCTGCGGCGCCTCAGCCTGGGGAGGAGCCGCACAAACCTGAAGACGGTGAGCAACGCCACGTTCGCCTCTCTGGCTGGCTCGCCCCTCCGAGCGCTCAACCTCACCAGCATGTCCATCGCCCGCCTTGCCGCTGGCGCCTTCTCCGGCCTGGGGAACCTGACCACGCTGGTGCTTGACCGCAACTTCATCAACCAGACCCTGACGGGGGAGGAGTTCAAAGGGCTGGGCAGCGTGGAGGAAATCTTCATGTCTGGCAACAAGGCGATAAACCTCACGCCCTGGTCCTTCCGCCACGTGCCCAACTTGAGGACCCTGACGCTGGGGCGGTGCCTGGTGAGAAACCTGGACCTGGACCCCTCCCCGTTCCGGCCCCTCCGTAACCTCTCCACCCTGGACCTCAGCAACAACAACATCGCCAACATCAGCGCGGGGCTGCTGCAGGGCCTGTTGAACCTCAGGGTCCTCAGGCTTCAGCACAACAACCTGGGAGGGGCATGGAAGAGTGCCCACCCAGGTGGGCCCGTCCTCTTCCTCAGGGGCCTGCGCAGCCTGGAGACGCTCAGCCTGGACTACAACGGGATGGACGAGATTCCCACCGAGGGCCTGCGGAGGCTGTTCCGGCTGCAGGAGCTCAGCCTGTCCGGGAACTACCTGGACTACCTGTGCGACTCCATCTTCGACGACCTGGGCTCCCTGCGGGCCCTGAGGCTGCAGAAGAACTTCATCACCTCGGTGCGGAGGGAGGTGTTCGGCCCGGCCTTCCAGAACCTGGCCACACTGCGCATGGAGCGGAACCCCTTCGACTGCACCTGCGAGAGCATCCTCTGGTTCGTGGACTGGCTGGCCACCACCAACACCAGCGTGCCCTTCCTGGACTCAGAGTACGTTTGCAACACCCCGCCGGGCAAGTTCAACGCCTCCATCAGCAGCCTGGACTCGCCGTCCTGCAAGGACCTGATCTGGTTCTTCGTCCTGTATGTCGTCACCCACTTCGTGGTGCTGACCTTCACGGCGATCACCCTCGTATTCCGTTTCGAGGGATGGAGGATTCTGTTCTACTGGAAAGTCCTGGTGAGCCGTGTCCTTGGAGTCAAAGAGCTGGATCCGGGGGAGGCCAGGTTTGAATACGATGCCTATTTACTTTATGCGGAAAAAGACAAGAAATGGGTGGAGAGACACCTGCTCCCCCTGGAGGACGAGCAGTTTAAGTTCTGCATGGAAGACCGTGACTTTATACCGGGTACCTCACAACTGGAGTCCATTGTTGACACTATGAAAAACTCCAGGAAAATTGTGTTCGTTGTCACAGAAAGGCTCCTGAAAGATTCTTGGTGCACACAGTAAGTGATGGTTAATGTAACATTTTAATTTGGTTTGATTCATTTGGTTAAATTGATATACCTCAGTAGTTATACATGAAACATTGTAATTAATATGTGGTATCGAATCAAATCAAAGTTTGCCACTGTTCTAAGTAGGCTGTGGTTTTTCCTATATGGCAACTAACTGATGAACTATGAACTGAATGGCATTATTTTGCTTTTCAGCATTACACAAAGCCAATAAATTGTATAATTAGCTGAGATGTGTAACACCATATTACCATAGTACCATATACCCAGTACTTGCACTTAATGAGTGTTTAGTACTCGGCACTGCATTCTGCACTTGTTCAAAATACACTTTTCCAACTTTGGCTATCACCAAAATGGGGGGAATCGCCACAATGAATACCAGTGGTGGTCAGGAGAAGTGAAAAAGTGAAAAAGAGAAGGGTGTGTTATTATAACTGTTGTTGCATGTGGCCACTTCTTCATAAACTCTGCCTGCTTCCTCAAACACAATTTTAAAATAATTTTGGCAGTAAGTAATGTGGGGTGCATACGGTATCTTCTCAATGTATTTACAAGCAAATCTATTAGTAATGTTGGTCATTGATACTGTATGTTTTTCAATAATTGCATTTACTATAATTTTGGAAATAATGATTATAATAAAAACAATAATCATCACTGGCATAATAATTCACATATTAGTACCACTGATAATAATGAACATTTTTAAATGTTTTTTTGCGTGTTGTACATATACTTGCACGTGTTTATCCGAGTCTGTGTAACAGCGCCCCCTTTTGGTCTTGCAGGTACAAGGCACGCCAGGCCTTGCACCAGGTGATCGAGGACAGCCGGGACTCAGTGGTGCTGATCCTTCTGGAGGACATTCCCGACTACAGGCTGGGGCAGACTCTCCTCATCCGCCGCGGCATGCTCAAGTCCTGCTGCGTCCTGCACTGGCCCGTGCAGAGGGGGCGCATTCCCGCCTTCCGCCACGAGCTCCAGGTGGCTCTAGGCTCCAGCAACACAGTGCAGTAGCTTTAAGTTCTCGCAAAGATTGCAGGGCAATCCAGCTGGCTTTATGATCCAGCAACACAGTGCAGTAGCTTTAAGTTCTCGGTAAGATTGCAGGGCAATCCTG
The DNA here is from genome assembly GCA_019176425.1 of Megalops atlanticus. Taxonomy (NCBI): domain Eukaryota; kingdom Metazoa; phylum Chordata; class Actinopteri; order Elopiformes; family Megalopidae; genus Megalops; species Megalops atlanticus. The sequence continues at coordinate 7,209,304 of CM032894.1, forward strand.
CTGGCTTTATGATCCAGCAACATAGCGCAGTAGCCTTATATATATACTCCATATATACTCCAAGTCCAGCCAGCTTTTATGCACCAGCAGCACAGAGCGGCAGCCCTAATTCTTTTCACGATAACGGGACAACCCGGCTGACTGTAGGCTTGAATGGAAAGTGCAGCTGTCATACTCCAAGTGTGTTTGTAATCATGTGAGCACTTGTCGGATTGACAGACGGAGTGCTAAATCAGCATACGCTTACATTAGGGGTCTCCCTCAGCAGAGTGCATGGCTCCCCCATGTCTCCTCCTTTCTGCCTTGTCCCAGAGCCCATCATTTTGCCAAGTTTCACCCAGGTTTGTACCGAGCTTATGCAGTCATCCTCCTCCTCATTGACCGGAGTGATCACATAGCCTCTGCTCCACCCACCAGTGCCATTTAAAGTGACAGCTGTGTCAGAGGCAATACAGTTAGTCTCTAGGTCTCTACTCAACCTGGAGTGTGTGCTGAGTCACCTAACCCTGCACATCTGCAGCATCTGCTGAGCTACTCAACCCTGGAGAACCACAGTGTCTGCTGAGCTACTCAACCCTGGAGGACTGCAATATCTGCTGAGCTACTCAGCCCTCGAGATCCACAGTGTCTGCTGAGCTACTCAACCCTGGAGGTCTGCAGCATCTGCTGACCTACTCACCCCTGGAGTTCTGCAGTGTCTGCTGAGCTACTCAACCCTGGAGTTCTGCCGTATCTGCTGAGCTACTCAACCCTGGAGGTACACACAGTGTCTCCAGGGATATACAACTTCCCTTCTGAAGTATGGGGTTGCTAGCAGTTGAAAGGGAACTGGATACCATTTCTGTAGGTCAGTAGTCCTGGCCTTGAAATTTATAACAATGTGTGGTTGAAACAATGTGTGACTGAAGCAGAAGTGGATGTGATATTCAGAAGTCTTAATGTTTGAAGATTATTTAACAAGTGCAAAGACCAGTTCAAGCACACACTGAAAGATATTATTTTATCATTTATCATTTTGCTGAAAATGATGATATAAGATTTAAAATTTCACATGTGTTTTCTTATTTATAGAATAACATGAATTTTGAATGGCTTCCATTTTTAACTATGTGAGATGCTTCTTTGTGAATGGGCACATGTCATTGCTGCATTATGTGGAAGTTTTTTTTTTGATCCGTTATTATTTTTTAGCAGAACTGAGCTGGACACACCAAAGAAACTGTCAATCAAATTAGTGTTTCGGTGGTGAGAAAGAGATGTGATCACTTGGTTTGTAAGAATACAAAAAAAGAAAAAATCATATGTCATCAAGCAACATGAAGATTTTGTTGTCAGGGCCTCTTTTTTGCATTTTCATTCTATTAACACAGGCTTGATGCCTCTAAAGGTGTTTAAGCTCCCTAAACTCTAGGTATATGGTTTTATTTGAGATCACTCTTGACTTGGACTCAACCAAAACTAAATGGGACTATATCTGAACAAAAAAAATAATTCAGATAATAAATAATAACTTCATGTTCATTAATCACTTCATTGTTTGGTATATGTAGTGATGATTTGTGTTTTGTTTTATTGTTCTTGCATGTAGAAAAGATAGCATTGTAACACAGCATGAGTAGACTGAGATGGTTTATGGTTATTCCCATATATTGTCATGGCCTGGAAGAGAGCTTGCTTGCAAAATTCAACAACCAAAACACAGCATTTGTGCACTTATGGTAATTGAGGTAGGGTGCTTAGAAACTGAATCAGTGGGCTGTGTTATATGTACTATATTTTTGTTATGTGTTTGGATGACCTCTAGTGGTGGTGTCATAAAACGACAGGATTGCATGGAGAACCTAAGATTTCCTCATGTTTACAGGTACGAAGTCAAAACTTCCAAGGGATTGTGTTCTGTTCTGTAACATTGCAGCTTGTGAGTTGCTCTATGCTGCTGTTTAATGCAGATACAGATTTAATCACAGGAGACACATTTACCTTGCTTTATTCAAGCTGCCCTGCCTCCAGCATTAATGCTGTCTTCTTTAAAGTCTTCTGTAAAGTCTTCTTTAAAAGGCAGTGTCAACAATCCTGCATTAACCAGACCACAGTGGAAATACAGCCAGGATAATTTCATTCCCTTGATTTAGGACTGTATATGTACACTTAATGTTCTGGTTTGAACTATCAAAGCAGCAATAAATTACTGGTCATTTCACAACCCCCCTGAGAAGCCATGTACTGCAACAGGCTCCACCTGGTGGCCAATCTGTAATAAAGCTAAACATCACTGGATCTGGGCCCAAGAGTTTTCCATTTTTCAGAAAACAAATCATTCCACACAGTTGTTGATTGTACAGTTCTGTTGAGTGCTTGTACATATAAGCACTCAGCTAAAATGGATGACTGTACAGTTACCTGCTGCAAAAATGACCTAGTTTCAGTTGGATTGTTTTTTTTATTTTCTAGAATGTCATGTAAGAAAGACAGCCATTTAAGTTGTGCCACCTCATTAACACATTAATGTGAGAATATGTGTAAGACAAATACAAAATGCCCTTGTCTAAACAGTAATATCACCTATGTATGCAAACTGTTCACAAGTATCAAGAATGTTAGTGTTTTTCCATACAAACCTATGTGAAAACACAGAACCTTTTAAAACTGTGCAATGTGAACTCAGTATTAAGTTTCTCTGGGTCATGGCTTGAAATTGCAAAGGCTTGTGGGAAATCAGACTTATATGTTTAAGCCAGGGCTTTTCCCGTGTCCGTGCTGCTGATGTATTTATTTCATGAGGCTGGAGTTTGCTGTGAGAGGGAAAACTGATCCTGGGTCAGCACTGCCTTTATCCCTACAGGCCAATTAAAAACTGAGCTTATCGGCTCCCCTCCCCATCCACAAGACCAGTTCATTAAAGCCATTGTGCATGCTAAGGGCTGTTTCACGTTTCACGACCACACAATGGAACATCCAAACAAGGTACATTTTCTGTGCGTATCGTGTGTCTCTCAGGCGGAAATGAGGTCAGCTGAGATCTGTTGCTGGGGGGATCTATTTTTAACCAGTAGGGTGATCTAGAAACACAGAACACTTCCCTCACAAGGATACTCGTTCCATAGAATAATTCTGATGCAAAAGCAGTGACTGGTGTAAGGCAGAGACTGTGGTTAATTATATGGTTAATTAGGCCAATTAGAGCAAAGCTACCTTAACCACAGTGGCCTTCTGCATGTCCGCTGATGGTGTAAACACTGCTTGCGGTAAAATTTAACCCAGGAGAGTTGACTTTGACAGTATCACTGAAATCCAATTTCAAGATCATGATCACCAGCTGAACCCCACTCAGGTTTACTTAAGCACCATGGAGGAGAACCCGCAACCCTCTGATCACTGACTTTGCATCCCTAGCCTGGTCTCTGTGCAGGAGCTTTGAAAAACCCACACACACGTAGCAAATGGCTGGCTTATGAATGGGATTCCTGGTAGTTGCTCGTTAGATGACTGCGGTTGAATTTCTTTCAGCTCTAAGGTCATTTGGGTTTGCTGCATTGTGCATTCGCCCCCCCTTTTTTTTCCCCCCCTTTTTGTCTAATTTAGAGCTCCAGCTTCTGGCTGCCCTGCAAGTGTTTTTAACGAGGCAGACTATCTATTCCGGTCAGGTCATGCCTCACACAGTCACCTTAGTTACTTACTTGGCCTTAAGGGACATTGGCTCATTATGAAATCTGCTCTGAGCAGTATTCTCTCACAGCGTGATGCTCGTGGTGCTGGTAATTATACAAAAAAAAGAAAACAACATATGTTATTTCACCAGAATATATGCTCATATGATCATTTCCCCTGGGTGTTTTTTTATAATGGTTCTACAAAATCATTAAAGGGCACCCAGACCTTATCCTTGAATAAGAAAAACCTGGGGAATATGCCTCATTGCATACATCAGGTGTTTCTGCATCAGCCCTGTAACGGGCATATACATGATGCACACTTTGAATGTCCAGTCAACCACATTTCATTCGTTCAAAACTTCATTCTGTAACACTTAATTTCAGTTGTTTCAGGGGACATAACTGTAAATCAATACAAGCCCCTGCTGAGAAATACAAAACAATGTAGATGTCAAATAATAAAAGTAGGATGAACTGAAAATGATTTTCAGAGGATTATTGTAGGCACATTTTAAGCAGTAGCTCTGGGTTACTTGCACCAGGAGTGAAAGGTTTGGAATAATTGAGTCAAATTACAAACATAACAAACATATATGATGAAGACTGATCATCACAGGGGACTCTCTGAACAGAGCAGATGTATGGTATGTGTCAATCCAGTGCCATGTAACTGGAGATATGTTGTTTCAGCAGCTACATGTAACATCTCTTCTAAATGTGTGTGCTTCCCTAAGTTTGCAGTGAGAAATGTAATAGAAAAATACAGATGTGACTCTTTCTCATGAGTCTTTTGAACACAAAATAACTCATTGCCATGATATGATGCATTACTGTGCACTGTCCTGGGCCTCTCCCAGTTTTATGTACACTTTGTACAGTCCTTGAATTAAATGGCATGGTCAAGTGTTAAGGGAGATTAATATCAAAGCTAATTTTACAGGGAGCCACAGAAATACTCACTGTCACTCTCTGCGTATTCCAGGTAGTAATGTCTTTTCAGGGCATACCAGTCCTGTCACAGGGGTATAAACTCAGCAAGTTTTTTGTTTTTTTTTAAAAATGCAGAATATTAATTAAAAAGTGAGCAAGCAAAGAAAAATGAAAAAAAAAGTGTAAGAAATTCCAAAGGATACACATGTGAGAAGTTGAAAGACAGTTGAAAGCAGTGTTGCCGAGATGAAGAAAAAAAATGAAATTAATAGAAAGCATCTATAGATGCTAACAGATAGCATCTAGTAAATTGGGTATGACCCAGCAATCAGACAGCAATCATTTCCACCACGGGAACCGCGTCAATGAACCAGTCAGGGCAGTTGCGCCTGCCTCCAAAGCAGGGAGGACGCATCAGAGGCAGCGTCTGTTTGATAACAATGAAATGTCGCTGTGCCGCTGCTGTTTCAAAAGTTTGCGTTGAGCCAAGGCCAATCCGAGAAACAGAGTTAATCAATATTGTTGTAAAGAGGAATCACCGGTGCGTTTGGTGAAGCATTTAACTAGAGCCCTTTCTTGGAGACGCGCGAAGATTCATTCATCTACAGCGCTGGCAAATATGGCACCTGAGATCGGAGAATTGTTGGGGGGATCGATGGTTTTTGTCTTATTCTTAACTTTGCTGGCAATTTTAACCCACCAGATGCTCAGCAGCTATGTGCGCAAGTGGAGAGAGATGAAGCCTATTCCAGGCATAAGCCCGACCTATCCTTTACTCGGCAATGCGCTCTCCTTTAAATCTAACGGAAGAGGTAAGAAATGCGCTGTTTTCAGGCTTGTGCGCTATAAATAGACTCAGAGTGGATGCATGCATTATATTTCCTATAACGCACGAGGTAGATACTTAATGATTGTGGTATATCTACACAGTGCTTAGTGTTGGAGGTTGGATTACTTTTGAACATAAAAACAGCTAAAATATTCAACAGATTCCCTACTTAAATTGCAAAGGACATGTTTCACTCAGCTAATCAAACTTCCAGGTCAACTTTTTACACGACATGTAGAATGCAACATGACGAGAAAGTCACTGAGTGTTATAAACTAAATACAACTCTGTTAATTATCCTGTATTGATTAATTATGGAATAGGTTGATTTTAGGATTAAGATTCGGAATTTTTCCACTGCTGATCACGTGGAGCAAGCCTTTTCATCCCTGGTGAGTCAACATCCTTAATTACAGCATCTCATTAACACAATAATGTCGTACCACGGCCTGAATTGCCACTGCGCTGAGATCCGTCGCTTGGCAACAGAAATGCATGGGACATTGCAGGTCGGCTTTTGTTGGTTAGTAGAGTGAAGAGGGCCTCCTTAATTGACAGCGGAACGTTGGAGGGAAACTGTTTATGACAGTGGGCCAATGAATACAGTGAACGAGATATATAAACACTTTAACTCAGAACCTTTAACTATCTGATGTGACCTTTTGATATGCATAGGATCCATTAAAAGTTTGTCGCTGTTCAGAAGGACGTGACCGCCGTTCGTCTTTGACTTTGCGCCAAAAGTTTACACAAGCAGGTGTTCGACCTCATGAGCTGGGGTTGTTGAGTCAATTGTTTAAAAAGTACCTGAAACCAAAAAGAGAAGTATTTAGAGGAGCCTCATTGTTCTACCTACCTAGAGTGCCGACACATTGGTCTACTTATCTCGGATGCTCTTTTATCAAGCAATCTCGGCACTTGACTCCGTTCAGCTACCTGCGCAAAGCAGGCTGTCACTGGTAACGCTCCTAACCCTCGTAATGGTAATATTCCGAAGGAGATATTTACATGCAACATGAAAGACGACCACGGCTAATATATCTTCCTGCCCACATGTTAATCCAGTTATCTCGGAATTAGCCTTGCAAGGGAGAGACGTCAATTTTACTGATTATTGGTCATTTTACAACGACTCGGATGATGCTCAGTTTTATATAGCTTGAATTTGTTATCGCTTTTGCAACCAGTTTGCGAAATATCGTATGCTTGTCGCTCGGAAAATGCGACCTTTTTAATGCCACTGGTAGGTATTATTAATGGAAATTATTGATATCATTGAAGTTCCATGGATAGACATTACATACTTTAAGACATAGCCTTATTCTATTTTTCTTTGCAGAACTGTTCGATAATCATGCCCATGGCATGGTCATACTCTTTATTGGGGGAGGAGAAATTTGCAGGTAGACAGGCGGATTTTATTTCTTTCATTATTTACTCTCTGTTAAATGCCATAATTGGCACAGGTATCCTGTCTATGCCCAAACTGACGTGGTGCCACTGAAGCATTGTGGTCCAATCAAGATTAAGCAGCAGTATCATACGAGTCAATTCTTTTTCATAGCCTTCTTTGATTGGCCTGAAATTTGTAGAAGGGTGAAAGGCCCAAGTACAACTTTTTTGTTTGCGATAAAACAGTATTAAAAATATTATACAACTATAATATGGAATAACCCACAAGAAACAATTTGGATAACAGTTGTCACTTCAACCAGCTAACAAAGGCTGGAGTTCAATTCAACTGATGCACTAAAGTAATTTGCAAATATATTCCTGCAATGTTAAATTCACCTTAAAGGAACACACACACACACACACACACACACACACACACACACACACACACACACACACACACACTTTTTATTATACTATAACTTGAGTTTTGTCTATGAAAGTTCTATCTCATTTTATCTTTTTGATAACCCCATTAATAACTTGCCCCGATTGTCTCTAAATTTAGATTCTACATCCAAGCATTTGCTAATGTTTGCCTAAACAGTGGCCCACTCAGGTGAGGAGAGGGGAGTAGGGCATGAGTCAGTCTGAAGGTCTCGGGGAAAGGTAAGGTAAAAGGCATGTGCGCCCGCACCTGCGGTCAGTCTGCTCCCGCAGCCCTGGCGTGAAGATGGCGATCGCTCTGGGCGTCTACACCTTGGGCTCCATCACTGTAGCCGTATTCATAGCAATTCTGACTTGCGTGACTTACCATCTGTTGAGCCACTATATTCACAAATGGAACGAAATGAAGGCGATTCCCGGGCTGGAAGGCACTTACCCAATCATAGGCAACGCTCTTCAGTTCAAGGCTAATGCAGGAGGTGAGATGCCAGTTATTCGTTTTAGCTGTTCTCTCAACAGCTGTTATGAAGTTATGCTTTATGAAATGGTGATGACGCGGATCAGCATCACCCCTGACAGGTAACAGATGGTATGATTACTATACAGTGTTGATGCAGTGTTTGTCGGATGTTTACATTCATACACTGTTGCTGGTAATCCTCCGCAGGGCAGTGCTTAACCCTCCTTGCAAATGTTTCCCAAAAAGTACGTAAGGGACCAGCTGCCTTACGTTTTGTGATGTTTCTGCTGCGTTACTTGCAGATTTCTTCTGCCAGCTGGTGGAATACACAAACCAGTTCCGGAACGTTCCGCTGATGAAGGTCTGGATCGGACCTGTGCCTTTTCTCATCTTGTTTCACGCTGAAAACATTGAGGTAAGCAAGGCCAAAGGTCAACCAGAGTCACATTCAATGTTGTTTTTAGGCATTTTTGAATACTCTGCAAGCGGTAAATCCATTATGTCTAAATTGTGTGCTGTATTTACCTTAGACTGTAGCCTCTTTCCTAATTGCACATTTCGTATGCCAGACCCTCATTTCTTGAGAAAAAAGAAGCGTTGGAATGTTTTACATATAACGAATCACTGAAGAATGAAAATAACAGATATTTTTATTATTACTTTATAATATGAATTTCAGTATGCAGTGTTATTTTAATAAATGCATTCATTGATTTCAATGAATCATAATGAGGAATGTAGACTACAGATTCATAGCATGACGGGTTTTTGTCTGCATTCAATGCAATGTGTAGCTCCGGGAACTGAGAAAAATTGCTCTCAGGTTTACAAAGACCTTGAACAGAAAATACCTCATTCTCACTCACTCCGTGTTTTGCTGCATAGGAAAAACAGTTCCAAGTTCAAGATACCTGTTATCAGCAGCCTATCTGACCCCGGTGCTGTCAGATACATGCTTAAATAGCTCTTTTCTGAGTCTGAGGGAAAACATCCATTGCCTAGGGTAATGGCCTTATTCTACCTTGCCAGTTTGTGCTTTGTCCTCATCTTTGATATGCAGCACATTTCGGTGAATGACATGTGTTCCATCACTCTTAACAGCATGAGCTCTGAGGTCACTGCCAAAAACAGACAAAACAACAACAAAAAATGTTGTGTAATGAAAACAGTCAGGCTTTCTGAAATGTGCTCTGCTTTCTAAAAGACCATTAAAATTTGGGGGGTGGGGTTGGGGGGTCGGGGGATTAGGGATTAAGGGTGCTGCTGGGTGTTATGTGCCGGTATGGATGCTTCTCTCTGATTGGCTTAAATGTGGATGTGTCCTTCCCCAGATGGTGCTCAATAACCCCAAACACATGGATAAAGCTTACGCATACAAGTTCCTGCACCCTTGGCTGGGCACCGGGCTTCTGACCAGGTGAGCCTCATGAACATGGGATATTCATTGGGGGAGTGATTACAGGTAAGGTTGTGTTGTCAGAGGGCTGCACGATGCTTTGCCTTGAGTAAAGTACTTAAGCTGCAATATGTTTTTTTACTAAGTACCCATTTATTTCAATGACTGATGTGTAAAACAATGTAAACCAGCTCTGGAAAGTGCATCTGGTAAGGAAGCAAGCAAGTTAAAGATATATCTATATCTATTTATCTACCTGTATATCTATATATATTATTTTATGTCTATCCATAAATACATACATCACAGTGCTACATTCATATAATCCAATATTCACCTTCCCTACATCTTATTCAGACATAAAACATTTTCTGAGCTGACACAGAGTTTCACAAGGGTGTCAGATTTGGGAAGCCATTTCCTTTGCATTATTTTGATGTTGACTGAAAAATGTGGGTTATAAACATTGCTCAAGAGCACAGCGGCAGTGTCCCAGCTGGGATGTGAGCCTGCAACCTTTGGCTTGGCCACTGCTACCTACTGTCTCCTGAAGGTAGATGGCTAGCTCCATTTGAGATCATCCGAGCAGTTAAAAGACAATGAGGGAAAATCGGCCTCCTTGTCCCAGTCATGGTCTCCATTTACATTACATTATTGGCATTTAGCAGGCAATTTTATCCAGAGTGACTTGCATAGGTTACAGTTTTTACATGTCTATTTCTGTGGCTGGATATTTACTGAGGCAATTCCGGGTTAAGTTCCTTGCCCAAGGGTGCAACAGCAGTGCCCCAGCAGGGAATCAAACCAGCAACCTTTCGGTTACAAGCCCTGCTCCTTAGCGCTCCTCTACACCTATGCTCCGGATTGAGGCAGGCGCTCATGTTGACACGCCGCGATTCTCCTCTTTCTCCTCCCTTCTGTCGCAGCACGGGGGACAAGTGGCGCAGGCGCAGAAAGATGCTGACCCCCACCTTCCACTTCTCCATCCTGACCGAGTTCCTGGAGGTGATGAACGAGCAGGCGGAGGTGCTCATCGAGAAGCTGGGGAAGCAGGCGGGCAAAGGAGCCTTCAACTGCTTCAACCACATCACCCTCTGTGCGCTGGACATCATCTGTGGTCAGTTAGTCCTTCCTCGTCATCGTCCTCATCTTTACAACGGCATATTGCAAATGCATTATTACGCTGCCTTCCTTTCAATCGAAATGGGTGGATCAGATGAAGTACATTCAAATATAACAAGCATTTGTTTCCAGTCTGTGCTTTGCAGACACTCTCAGCACAGCACTGACCAGATTAGACCGGGCACTGTGCTGTATACAACTATGAAAGCAAAGGCGTTCAGTATTTTTGTGTTTTAATTTAGTCTTCATATATTGCTTCTAGAGACTGCAATGGGCAAGAAAATTTATGCGCAGAGTAACTATGACTCTGAGTATGTGCGCTGTGTTTACAAGTAAGTACTTATTTAAGTTCACTTTTCTATATACATACACTGGACAAAAGATAGACATAGAGGACATAGAAGATCATAGAGTGAGTTAAACTTGCTGACTTGATTACGCTTTTCTGTTTGAAGAGTAGCAATCATAGGTCGATGAGTAAAAGGTCACGCAGAGTTTGTTTTGGTTGTGCTATCGTGTGGGTCAACAGCAGCGCCATCAATTGCATACCTCAGATCAGGTCAGTGTCCTTTGATACACACAGAGACAGGCTGTCCAGTCAGGGTTTACAGAGCTTTGTAATTTCTGCAGTATTGAAATATTTCAGACAAATAATACTGCTGGCCCTGAGATTGAATCTAACCAGAATGTGCTTTGTTGCTATTTTCAAAGTAATGAATTTAAGGGTGTAATTGTTGGATTTCTTTGATCCTCTTAAGCCACTGCATATGCACCTAATTAAGCTACTTACTGCCTTTGTTCAATTAGTCCTCACAGGTCTAAGATGTTAGTTGCAGGGAGCTAGAAACCTTCTGGGCTGTACTGAGCTAGGAGTGGACACCCTTACCTATTTACAATGAATTAGAAATCTGAATATTGTATAGCTTCTAAGATAGTATATTTCAATACTCAAGTCCTACCTTAAATTTCCCCCAAGGAATATATGAAACACTGTAAGCAATGATGCACTGCTAAGAGAGCTGTGATCACTGATACTTCCAAGGCAGACAGTTGTGAATATAATAACTTTTAAGTCAATACTAATTATTTTTTGCATTGGAATCCATTTTGGAGACCTGCTTGTTGTGTAAGCTTTTGCAGAAAGCCCAGGTTCACTGACCCATTGTTCCCTGTGGTAGGATGAGTGACATCATAACTCGCAGACAGAGGATGCCGTGGTATTGGCCAGATTTCGTCTACTATTCCCTGGGGGAGGGGAAGGAACACAACAGAAGCCTGAAGGTCCTCCACTCCTTCACAGAGAGTGTGAGTGAGGGAGAGGTTCACAGCTGGGGCAGAGAGTGTGTGAAATGATTCATCAAGCTGGTTCTGCTCTCCTTTTACATTCATCCCAGAATTGATAGTATTCCAGTAGTAGATAGTAATAATATTTACATTTACATTTACATTTATTCATTTGGCAGATGCTTTTATCCAAAGCGATGTACAAAAGTGCAAATAGTGGGCAAACAACAGGCACAAGAGCAAGATGTGTACAGGTCATACAATGGAAATAGTGCTGAAGCTGAGTGCAAGGTCAGTGTCGCGAGCCAACTAATCTGAACTAGGATTGCATATCAAACACAATTACAGGAGCAATAAAGTAACGCTATACTACCTAGGTAAGTGAGCAACAAGTACAAGAGAGGAGTCAGATTTACAACGTCAAAATTACAAGGTCAAAGTAGCAGAGGTATCAGTCCAGGTAGAGTCTGAAGAGGTGTGTCTTCAGCGCACGTCTGAAGGGTTGGGGTAAAGGAGTTGTTCTCAGGGGGGTGGAGAGTTCATTCCACTGGGGGGCGATGATGGAAAAGCGTCGTTGTGAAGAGCGTGAGCCTTTCGTTCTGTTGGTGGGTGGAGCGAGGCGTCCGGATGTAGCAGAGCGAAGTTGACGAGCGGGTGCGTAGGGTAGGATGAGGTCCTGGAGGTAGGTCGGGGCAGTCTTTCTTGCAGCAGAAAAGGTGAGAGTCAGGGTCTTGAAGCGGATCCTGGCTGCGATTGGGAGCCAGTGGAGGGATCTCAGTAAGGGGGTGACGCGGGAGAACTTTGGGAGATTGTAGATCAGCCTAGCAGCTGCATTTTGGATGAGCTGCAGTGGCTGAATGAGGCAGGCTGGGAGGCCTGCGAGGAGGGTGTTGCAGTAGTCCAAGCGGGAGAGCACGGTGGCCTGGACGAGCAGCTGGGTGGAGTAGGTGGTCAAAAAAGGGCGAATCCTCCTGATGTTGTAGAGGAGGAATCGACAGGAGCGTGCCGTCTGGGAGATGTAGTCGGTGAAGTCCAGCCTGTTGTCGAGGGTGACGCCCGAGGTGTTCTTTGTCATTCTTTGAAAAAAGCTAGAAATGGATGCACACTTTAATGCAGTACCAGAAAAATTATTTTTATGTAGTATGGCATTAGCAGCACTAAGTCCTTTGTGCCATTGTGGTGTTCAGGTGTTCCTAACCTCTTCTCTGTGTTATGCTAATGCTACGTACCTGTATTGGACTTACCTGCTACTTACCTGTAGATGTATGGACGAGTGTACTCGCTGTTTCAGTATTCCTTTGTCAGAATAAACATTAATATTGTCCACTAGATATGTTGTGAAGACATGTAGCTAATTACAGTGCACATGCTAAAGAGTGCCATGTCACATAGTGTGATTGGGATTGGATTAAGTTGAAAGGTGTAGGGCTATGATGACATAGAGGCTAATGAGATAAAATCTGATTACACAAAGCACACTTCCTGTTTCTCCTTAGCCGCTACTTTCTTTTAGTAATCTCTAATCTGTTTTTGATTACGTGTTCTCTGAATAAAAACTTTGGTACTTTTTTGTACCATTGTCATGTAACACATACGTCAAATTTCAGATTTAAATAAATGCTTTCAAGTCAGCCTTTAACAACACAGGCAATGGGTTTGGTTGGCCATAAGGAAGCACACACGGCAAGAGGTCCTTATAAGGCTGTTGTGTAAATCATTGGTGCTTCCAAACATCCTTTGAATTGCACCTTACTCCCCTTTTAAAAGCAAAACTGGGTAGCTGTGTATTATAGTTGTTGGGAGCGGGGTTAGTAACCAAAAGGTTGCTGGTTTAATTCCCCACTGAGGCACTGTTGTTGCACCCTTGGACAAGATACTTAACCCACGATTGCCTCAGTAAATATGCAACTGTATAAATGGATAAAATTGTAACCTATGTATGTGGCTCTGGATAATGTAATATGATGCTAAATGACAATAATGTAACATAATGTAAAGACTGGCTCTCCCTCCCTGCAGGTGATTTACGAAAGAGCAGAGTACATCGCCTACATAGAGTCCGACAGCGAGTCGGACCAGGGCACGAAGAAGCGAAGGGCGTTCCTGGACATGCTCCTGAAGACCACGGACGAGGATGGCAACAAGCTGACCCACAAAGACATCCAGGAGGAGGTGGACACCTTCATGTTTGAGGTAAAAATAAATCCTCGCCCCTCAGTCCTGGCAGGACACGGCGCTTCTGGGAAAAGGCTGTTTACGGTACAGGCTGAAACATTCGGTCAGCTTGTTTTTTGGCCCTGATTCTGTAAACACACACAGGTTCAGTGTCACTCTTAGAGCTGTATTATACAATACTCTGCACTGGAGTGACACATAAGCTTGTGTGCGCAAAACAACATGGGGTGAACTGACTGAACCGACTGAACGCTGATCTTTGTGAAAATGTAATTTATATGGAAATATATTTGACAGGGTGAAATGAAAGGGTTGGGCAATGCTGTGGAGGTATGCGCTTGCATATTATTAAAAGATAATGCATGCTATAGGTGATATGCGGTCAGAAATTAAAATTATATGTAGTACTCATTAGAGTGAACAGTGAAGTCATTAAAAAAACACTGAAATTTTACTTTTTTGAGCAAATAACTCCTTGAACAGTAAAGGCGCCAAGAGTCATGTAGAAAAACAGCTTGTGAGCAGAACGTGAGCAGTGTGAATACTAATGCATAGTACATGTACTGTATGCACTTAAAATTATTTATTTTAATTTTTAATGTTCAAATCTTCTTTGGCATATTTAAAATATATTCTAAAAAATACATAGAAAATATGAATGCAACTTCATGCATGCCATTTTGTGACAGACATAGAACAATATCATACAGACATAGACTTATACAAACTATGTATACAAACTATGCATAAAGTTTATCAGAATTGCATTTAAGTATCAAACTGTGGCAGTAGTTGATATATTTCACAAACCTATGCTTCATATTTTCAACTGTAGTAAAATATGTTTTCCTTGTATTTTGGATTTCGTATGTTACCATGAGTGTAATGTGTGTAATGTGCGAGTGTGTGTGTGTGTGTTTGTTTTTTTCCTACGGGTTTTTGTAAAAAATTTAAATTACATATCCTAGTGGCCGGGTTGCCACGTCTGATCTCCCACAAGGCCAGGTCAGAGTCTCAACTCGGAATAATTACCAGCTGAAACTGATCCAGGAACGCCCTCACTTTTCTCTTATCATAGAAGCGCAGGACACAAACTGATCCAGGAACACCCTCACTTTTCTTTTATCACGGAAGCACAGGACACAGACTGATCCCGGAACATCCTCGTGTTCCTCTTATCAAGGAAGCGCAGAACACAAACTGATCCAGGAACATCCTCGCTTGTCTCTTATCAGAGAGACACAGGGCACATTCATATAGTCTAGCAGGATTTAAGGGGCTAAAAAGCAGAGTCTGTTTTGTTAACCCTTCTTCGGTCAGGCGTGATCTACTCCGCTTTCTGCTGCAAAGCAAGAATAGATTCGGCATGGGCCTTGGATTTGCAGAGTGGAACATTAAAATTTGGTATGGATTGAGAGTGTATTCAAACCAGTGTGGATATGATGGTGTCTTTCAAAGGATAGCACAAAAAGCATGAGGCTTAGTTTTTGAAATTAATGGTTTGAGGTTAATGACATGACCTTAATGCTTAAATCATCTAAGCAGGATTTGAGTAGTCTCATTTAAGTTGAAAAAAACAGAGAGCTGGGTGGTTACTGTATTGGGTGAGTCATCTGGGATTGAGGAGAATGCTGCTGAATTTATTCATTTCTCTACACTGAAAGGAGCCCCTTTCATTTGCTGTAGTGTTTCCCTGTCACACAGTAAGATCAAGGCTCACATCCTTCTAAGTTTCTTTTTATAGTTGGCTTGGATTTAAGAGCCAGTTGTTGCCACAGAAACATTAGCCTCAGGTACAGTGGAGAGTGAACATTACTTTAGTCCCACAAAGCGCAATTAGTGAAAAGTGCTCAAAGTGCTCTATTCATACATTCTATAAAGTTATCACACAGGGATTAGTTTCTCTGCATGCTCGGTACATGTAGTAATTATCATTACCAATGTTTTGATTCGTATGAATCCAAGAGCATAGTCCTCTCTGTTTGCTGTATTCAGTATCTTTATGGCCTTTGAGCACACGCTAAATGCAATTAACTTAGATGATTAACAATTATAGAAAGGACGTTAGAAATAGATAAGAATTAGAAGGTGGTATGTATGCAGTATGTAGTATTGTCCAAGTATTTTGAGGGTTGATGACACTTTGTGTATTTTTGTCTCCCCCCTCTGGTAGGGTCATGACACTACAGCAGCATCCATGAACTGGGCTATTCACCTAATCGGCTCTCACCCAGAGGTTCAGAGGAAAGTTCAGCTTGAGCTCCAGGAAGTGTTTGGTAAATCACGAATCCCCTCTGTTGCTACTTCCTGTCTGCTTTAAACATGACATCACTTATGTGAATGGCTGATGGCTTCATTGAGAACGACTTCTAGGACATCTTACACATTCTCACTCATTTATACAGCTGGAGGTTCTGTTATTTCTGCAGCGATCAAGCTGAGTGCCCTACTGAGGGGCAGTATAATGCAGTATGTAACAGATTCCCATACATGATCCCCAGTCTAGAGTAAACAGTAAGTAATAGTATATAATCCAGTAAGCCTCTGATCCCTGTGGCCAGAGTAACAGTGCATACTCCAGTAAACAGTGTAGAAGTGTGGCAAAGTGTTAAGGAGCAGGGCTCATGACCAAAAGGCTGCTGGTTCGACTCTTCGCTGGGGCACTGCTATTGCACCCTTGGGGAAGGTACTTAATCCACAATTGCCTCAGTAAATAACCAGCTGTTTAAATGGATAAAACTGTAACCTACATGTATGTAAGTCACTCTGGATAAGGCCGTCTGCTAAATGACAACAATGTAATGCAATGTGATCTAGTGTAAACCTCTGCTCCCTGTGTCCCAGGTCAGTCGGACAGGCCCATCAACACGGAGGACCTGAAGAAGCTGCGCTATCTGGAGTGCGTCATCAAGGAGTCCCTGCGCCTCTTCCCTGCTGTCCCCTTCTTCGCCCGCAGCATCTGTGAGGACTGCCACATCAGTGAGTCCCACACGCCTGCCTCCTTTATCACTGTTATTATTTGTATTTATTCATTTTTAATAGTATTGTGGCAATACCAGGAGCAGCAACAGCCATTGTGGTAGTAGTATCAGCAGCTGTAGTAGTACCACCACTGGTAGTGTAGTAGTCTCAGCAGTGTTTATTTGCTAGCAGTAGCAGACACATCCCTCTAGTGTGGCTGACAGAGTTAATATTTTACAGTGCCTATTACTCATTTATGCAGCTGGGTACTTTGAGCTCAGGGGTCCAACGACTGTGTCGCAGCCAGAGTTGCCTATCCATGAGCCTCTTTACACACTGCCACACTGCTCTCAATTGCCCCACTCCCCCCGACCCCTAAGCCTAACCCTCTCCTGCCACACCCCTCCCCGTCAGGGTCTCATTTCAAGACATCCACAGTCCCAGGACAAAGGAGTGCCTCAAAAATCTGAATGGATGTGAGGAGAGAATGTATGTTTTAGATTATTGTCTGCCATCCATGTGAAAACTTTTCCATTCATTCAGATAAGGGTTAGCTCCACCCAATAGTTTTTTATAGCTTTAGGAAACAGATGTGGCATACAGCTGTTTTTACAGTGCTACGTGTGAATTATCTCTGATGTTTTGCAGGATGCTAATTTCACGTAGTGTTGCTGTCAGTACCTGTTAATGCTGCAGAACGTAGTCTATGGATGAATTTGGCAGCGTCAGGACAGCAGTATAGCGTAGTGGTAAAGAGCAGGGCTTGTAACTGAAAGGTTGCCAGTTTGATTCCCCACTGAGGTAATACTGCTGTACCCTTGGGCAAGGTACTTAACTCACAATCGCCTCAGTAAATATCCAGCTGTATAAATGGATAACTTGTAAAATTGTAACCTGTGTAAGTTGTTCTGGATAAGAGTGTATGACAGTATGACAAAAATGACAGTAATGTAATGTAATTTGTTTATGTGGTTATCATTGTGTGGTGCTAAACTCCACTCTCTCTCCCTCTCCAGACGGCTTCAAGGTTCCTAAAGGTGCCAACGCCATCATCATGCCGTACGCTCTTCACCGCGACCCCCGCTACTTC
Organism: Megalops atlanticus; assembly: GCA_019176425.1. Lineage (NCBI taxonomy): Eukaryota > Metazoa > Chordata > Actinopteri > Elopiformes > Megalopidae > Megalops > Megalops atlanticus. The sequence goes on from CM032894.1 coordinate 7,227,046, forward strand.
CCCGACCCTGAGGAGTTCCGCCCGGAACGCTTCCTGCCGGAGAATTCCGCTGGGAGGCATGCATACGCCTTCATCCCATTCTCAGCCGGTCTGAGGAACTGCATCGGTACGTAGCCGCCCCACTACAGCCCCCCCCATGCAGACGTGACCCCCTCCGCAAGCTCACGGTTCCCTGTTTATTTAAACCTGGCTGTTTTCCTCTTGTTTGTGTTCCCACTCCTGTGTTCAAGCTTAAATGTGCTGTGTTACAGCGGAATACTGGTTATGGGGCGGCAGTGCAGCATAGTGGTAAGGAGCAGGGCTTGTAACCGAAAGGTTGCTGGTTCAATTCCCTGCTGGGGCACTACTGCAATACCCGTAGGCAAGGTACTTAGCCTCAGTAAATACCCAGCTGAATAAATTGATAACATGTAAGAATTGTAACCTGTGTAAGTCACTCTGGATGAGCGTCTGATAAGTGACAAATAATGTTTGTTTTTTTTTTGCTGGAGCAGCTGGTAAATTATCGCTTTCCAGTTTAACATATACAGTAATGCATGATGTGCATTATGGGTCATTAAGCATCCTACAGCTCATCACTGCCCATCTGGACATCCTATGCAGCACTGGGGTGTGAAAGGGGGCTGGCTCTTTTTTCAGAGAGGTCACTTTGCGTGTCACTGAGGATTTGCCATGACAAAAAGGCCCTAATCACTACCTTTTGTCTCACTCTGTCCGTCCTGCCTGCAAAATCAATCATTCATGAAACATGGCGGGCAGGAACAATAACTTCTGTCCTCCAATAAGAGCCTCCACTGAGACACTGGCAAACACATGATGCTCTGGGAAACATGCTATTATGTTGCAAACACTGTTTAGATATCTGAACTTCTGTTTTGTATTTTTTTTCCTTCGAGAAATTCTGCCCTGCTTTTTGGAGAGACAAAGCACGAGAGGTTATTCATAAAGGATAGTGTTACAGTTCTGTCATTAATTTATAATTATATGTGAATAATTTACGCATAGATTATATGTGTGCATGGTTGGGTCTGTGTATTTGTCTATCCCTTCATAGGTGTGTATCTGTATTTTTTTCATGTGTTATGTGCTGCCTACCTGTATGTGAACTGTGTTATACTGTCCTTAGTGTCTGTTTCTGTGTATGTCTATTCTAAGTGCTTGTAAATATGTATATTTGAATGTTTGCATGTATTTCTATCTTTGTAAAAGTTTTGTGTGTTTCCTGTGTATATATGTATATGTGAATCTGTGTTTTTTGCACAGTATGTGAATGAGTGTGTATGTGTGTGCATGAACTGGTATGTATGTATATCTGTCTTGTTTATGAATGCATGTGTGCATATGTACGTGCATATGTGCGTGCGTGTGTGTCTGTGCTCAGATGTGTATCTGTGTTTTGTGTGTGTGTGTGTGTGTGTGTGTGTGTGTGTGTGCGCGCGCGCATGTGTGTGTCTTTGTGTGCAGTATCTGCTTTTAAATCTTTAAGTGTGTGTGTGCTGTTGCAGGTCAGCGGTTCGCCGTGATGGAGGAGAAGGTTGTCTTGGCATCGATTTTGCGCAACTTCAACATCGAGGCCACGCAGAAGCGTGAGGAACTGCGCCCCCTAGGGGAGCTCATCCTCCGGCCAGAGAAGGGCATCTGGATCAAGCTGGAGAAGAGAACACACTGAAGACTACCTCCCAGCCACCTCCCTGCAGAAGCACACAAACACACACTTACACTCATTCACACATGCACTGATACCCTCTCCTACACACACACACACACACACACATTCACACATGCACTGATACCCTCTCCTACACACACACACACACACACACACACACACACACACACAGACTCATACCCTCACTTCCACCCAGATGCGCACACTCATACACACAGATACACACAAACCCACCCATACTGCAACTTCCACCAACACACACGCACACAAATGCACACAAACACACACCAATACCTTCACCTCCACCCACACCCACACTCCCACACAAACAAACACACACACACACACACACACACACACACACACACACACACACATACACACACACACACACACACGCACACACACAGTGTCTCATCAGCCACCGCATGCAGCAAGCCCTCCTCTCTCTCAGAATGCTGCAACGTCTCCCACAGGTCCATTCTCAGGCTCATTATTTTCCTGCTTTCCTTCTTCGTCTCTCCTTGTGGTGCTCAGAGTATTGCACCGAAGTTTCCCCTTCTTCCTCCTATACATCACGGTTATTTTAGTACGTGCCACGTCACCATTTCCTTTGCCACTCGGACCACGCGGTTCACCTGGCCCCACTACTGAGCTGTGACCACTCATTGCTGCAGGGACATCAAGGATGGCTCCCAGAGACAGAACAAGCAGGGGAACAAACAGTGCACTACCCCCGTGTAATCATCTTTATATCTCACCTCTGATTGGTTAAATGGCCTATGCTTTTTTTTCTCCCATTGCCAGACTTCTTGAGAGTGATAGAGTGAATTAGCTTGGAAAATAAGACCATGGAGAGGACAGGAAACGGGGGCACACTTCATATAAAGGTGACCTGTACTTATGTTATTATGGTGTTATTATGATGTTATTATGATAATTAAATATGTAACTACCATGTAATTACAAGGGAGTGCTGTTAAAATGATAGGCAGCTTCGTGTTATCGCAAGGTTGTGGAATCACGTATGTCAGGGTTGGGTTAGTGTTAGGGTTGGTTTGTGGTAAGCTTTAAGGTTGGGATACGGTTGGAGTTTTACCTTTGAGGTACAGTTTAGGCTGGAACTGAAATGTGATTGCAGTGGAAAAATATGATGTTACACACTAGTTCCTAAAGTTATTACAATGTTGTTACATTGGTACAAGGTCATGGAAAGATGAAGTAATTCTGGAAGCAGAATGTTTGTCACATGTGTGTCACATTTGGTGTAATAGTCAGACTATGTGGTCTAATAGTCTAATGGAGACACCAGGCTCCATCCAGAGCAGACTTGATATAGTGATATATTCACACTAGGCAAATGAGGAGTCAAAATGGCTTGCATGGTCAATTCTAATCATTATACTTCCTTCTGCTCGGATAAATTATAAGATCATGTTGGCATCGGCGAAGATTAATACGGAGCAGAAGAAATGTCTAATTGGCTATAAAAGGCTGCACATCTAAAGTTGCTGCCCAGGCTGTAATCCTTCACAAAACATGCACACAAAGCATACCCTGCAGTACTGAATGTGTTAGCTCAAACAAGCAACTAGAAACACAGGGAAAAAATGATGAAGAGTAGCAGTGTTTTTGTATGAACGCTAATGAATCTGCTTGCGTGTGCACTGGGGACACAGGGCCTAGCTGATCTCAGTGGTAATCCTGCTTGTGTTTTTCTCTGGTTATCATTTCTCCCTGCTTGCTAACGTTAATGACGGGACTGACCTCCTCTGTAGTCTTTGTTTCCTCAGTCTAGGACTGTCTCTCTCCTAGTCGCTGGATGAAAACCCGCCAACGCAAGAAGTATGCAGTAACGCATTACAATGCACTTCTTTGACCTGTGCACATTTCCCCTGCTGAATTTTTCAAAATTTTCTCTATTGTCTATATTTTCTTAAGACTCATGTATCTAATGCCCTGAGATTCATTCCCACATGATTACATCTTCACTTGTTTGGTTGTTAACCTGAATCTTCTTATATAACTGCTCTGCCTTATATGATCCTTATTGTAACAGCAACTGAACATATGCAATATTCAGTTTTGGAAAATTATTATACTTGATACTTGACATTGTACATAATTAAAGGCATACGCACATATTTTTGAGGTACCACAGCCGGTCGTAGAAGGCCCGTTAGTGTGTAAGCATTAGCACTTAAACTCAGAGTTATACTTTGGATTGTGTATTTAGATGCGTTGAACAGTTGTGGCTCCTAACACAACCTCATGATGGCGGTTGACTCAGTAGTCATACTAAAACAAAATAATCACACTTTGACCATCAAGGTCAGAATGTATGCATTTATAATTAGGTACAAGTACTAGCATTTTAAATATGTTTAATTGTGCCTTTAATAATGCAATCAAAGTAGTTTGGGTGAGTCATTTGTGAGCCGTGAAATGGCCATCATTGTGATTGTTATTTGTCTAAAGTTCATTATGGTTTGTGTCTGAATTATTAATCATCATCTAACTTATCACTGTCTTCATGCATAGAAAACTATGTGAGCTTTTACTGATAGAGATTGCAAATAATAATCTGAAGACTCTTCTGGAAAGTTATTAATAACTTAATTAAGATTTATATCACATCTGCATAATGTAGCCTTCAAACACTATGATGTTTTAGAAATAAAAGCATAATTAACTATCGTGTTCTTTTTATGTACAATTTATGAAGTGCTCAAGAGAAGCTCATGCAGACATTCTACAAAGCGAAATTGATTTTCATCTGTGTTCGGGAAGAGCCCTCTCCTCTGTGCCCTGTGTATGCTCTAATGAAGCAGTTCAGACAGTGCAGACATGAGAGAGAGACCTTAGGACTGCTATCCTCAAATGACATCTCTGCAGCCAGAAGGTAACATCTCCATCATAATGACAAGGTTTGCCTGGGGCAGATCCTAAACTCCTGGAATGAACCGAGCGGCAGTGGTACTGTTTTCGACGGCAGCTTCACATTATCACCGTAAATCCGTTAATAATGACGCTTTTTCATCCCCGTCCTTTCATGGATGAACTGGAAGCTGGAGATCTCGCTGTGTTTGCTTAGCAGTGATAATCATAACAGACATGGCTCCCAGCAGGGGCTGAATTAAACCCCGTCTCCTGACATCGTTTGTTTTCAAGATGTAATCTCCCCTATTTGAGTGTTGAACGTTCCCTTAAGGTGAAGTTCACTGTAACTGTCCTGAAATGCATATGAGCCCCATTAAACAGCTCCAAAAATGATCAAAAGCCAAGTTTCTGAATAGGTGCCCTCAATTTAAATTATATCATACAGAGTATATATCACCCTATATTACACGATGGAATACATATGTCCTGTCATGTAAAAGCTTTTTATTTCAGCTCTCCATGTGTATTCCCCTGGGGCATGGCTGTTATAATCACTATGGGTCAGAACCGTGCTCCCACAAGTGCTTTGTGCTGTTGTTTCTCCAATTGCTCTTGCCCAGTAATTGTTTCAACCCTGGTTCTTCACAGTAAATTAGTAAAACAAGCAGTAAAATGCAGGTAAAGCACCGTGCACACGGGTGTAAACCGACACAAAAAGCACCTGGAGCGAGACCAAAGGGACCAGCGCGGATTAGGAGGACATTTTTCGCAGCAGCTACAATCCGTTTTTAACGAGCAGATGTCCTTCGTAAAGTAACCTACCCCTTTTGGTAAGAAAACGATAAGTGCCATCAGGTTCGATTGCGCTGGTTCAGGCGCCTCTGCTCCACGACGACTGTTTTAAGTGCTGCAATCATTATTTGCATAATCAGCCAGCTGGTTGGGGGGGGGGTGTGCAATTAGAACTGCACAGGCATTTGAGCGCAGCCTCGTAATACAACGCCACGGACTGTGAGGCACGCCGCCGCATCACCTCAGGTTATTCATGGCCTAATGGTTTCTTTATGAGATATCCATGCAGCGGTTTGTGGTCTCAGCTGGATCGGCAGGCGCCCCAGTAGCGCCAGTGTTTGCCTCGGTGCAGCTTCTCCGCGGTCGCGTCAGGAGCTGCTTAAAGACTTAAAAAGGCGGTTCAGGAGAGCTGCAGTATTTCTTATTATCCACAGAGAGGTAGTATTGTACCTCATTAGCATCTCACTACCTCTGGACGTGGCAAGAGGAGGAGAGAAGATCATAATTTTCAGCTAATGTGCTGAGGAAAGAGGATTCTGTTAAAACTGTCTACGTCAATGGTAGTTACTACTTTGCTGGCCTTTTCGCCCTCTGGTGGTACAATGCTGTCACTGCGATTGATTGCCAAGTGCTCTGTGTTCACAGTGAACAAGTTAGCAAGGTGGATGGCTGTTTATGGGGATACTTCACAAATACTTCACAACGGTCACAAATACAATGTTGAAGTTCATGAAAAACACAAGAGTCTCTCATATTAGTGAGTGCCACTTGCCTTTCATCGCAAAATTGTGAGCATGAAAGTTAAGAATCCCTTCTTGGCTGCCTGAGTTGCTGGAACATGAGACCCTGGTGGTGTTTTCTAACACCCTCTTTCTGTTCATTCAGATTTGTGTCCTAGCAATGACATAGGTGCTGTATGATGTATGATTGATGAAGGCTGAATGGTCCATTGTCCTTTTCCCAATGCAGAGTTAACCCCAGGATCACTGGGAGAAGGTCAGAGAGAGGAGGGAGCCAAGGGGGGAGAAAGAGAGGGAGAGGGAGAAAGAGAGAGGGAGAGAGAGAGAGAGAGAGGGGAGCGGGAGAGAGAGAGAGAGAGAGAAAGAGAGAGAGAGAGAGCGAGCAAGAGAGAGATTTCCATTACTTGCACATTCTCAACCTGGTACTTAAGATACGGCCAAAACAAGGTTCTGCATAGCTCTAATGCATACAGAACTCGAATTCATGAAACCCTCGAGAGCGGTTACAGGTTGCATATTTTGTGCCCCGCTCCCTGCTGCCGGCTTCGCGCTCGGGCTGATTACCTGTACATGTTTCTGTATCACCGCTTCCAATCGATACTCGGGCTGCCGTCGCGGGAGGGAGGCCGACACCGCGTCGGGCCTCTCTGTGGAAAGACAGAGCTGGGCACAAAAAAAAAAAAAACGTATCGGCTCCGCGCAGCTCACACGGCATGTCCCCGAGGGTTCGGCCGCCCGAGACGTGCGTGACAGGGCCGTCTTTGAAGTTTGCGGGGACTTAATCTCACAGCTAAATTGTCAGAAACGTCGGTCGAGCCCCCAATTTCATTTCGCGTTGCAGATTGGCCACCAGTGGCTGCCGTTCGGTAGCCTCACTATGCGAACAGACGGTAAAGCCAAAACAATGCCGTTAAAATAGGTTCTATTCAACAGCCTGCACTGCTGGTTTCCTTTATGGTTGTATTTTCATGCTATCCACTTGCGGGGACAAAGCAGAAGAGAAGAGAAAAGCAAGTCATTTTGACATAAAATACCTAATTTCAATGTCATTTATTTAAAAATAGAAACCTACACCATGTAGTGAAGCTCACATATACTGTAGAGAGGAAACATTCAATAAAACTGATTTTAATAGAAATTAGAAAGCAAGAAAATGATTTCTGATGAAGTATAGAATCATTTCAGAACACTCTTGAAAAAAAAAAAAGTAATACACGCTGAAAACATTTATCCCAGTTCTGAAAACAGGCCTGGAGAGGATATCCGTTTGCACCACGCTGTCGGTGAAAGAGGTGAATCATCTTTAAAAGGACAGTACCTCCCTCCATGCCGGCCAGCCGCTCGTATGATATTGAGTTGGAAGGTCACCCCATGGGCCGCTGTTTGGATTGGATTTGAGTCAGTCATTACACAGCGGCGGGAGATTACAGGAGATAACGCCGGGGTCTTAAGTGTTCTGCACTCTTCAAAGGGGTCCGCTGATCAAACGCTACCCATCTACCTACAGACCCGCAGGGTGAGGAGGAGAAGATCAATCGTATGCCAAAACAGAGGGAGGGGGCCGGTCCAAATCCCCCCCTTCCCTCAGACAAATAGAAGGATTTGGAGCCTGAAGTTCTAAAAAGGCCTACTTTTAAACTCTTTACTTTAACAATTGTTTTTTTTTTTGGAGATTGCTAAATAGAAAAATAAAGTTTTGATCCGCGCGTTTCAAAATAAGGCCGATCCACTCCGAGCGGTGATAGGTGACATTTAACTCACAGGTGAATAGACCTTTTTTGTGCCATGAAATTTTTAAAGGCTTAAATTTTTAAAAGCTTAAATCTGATTCACTCGGTATTTGGAAGTGGAACTTCACATGCATTCTATAACTACGCTAAGAACATCATTAAAATTCAGCACCATTAATGTATCCAAACATTTTGTTTGATAAATAGCTTCATTTTCAACCAACAGACCAACACACAAGGTCAACTTCTAAGGACACATGTAACTGGTAATGAAATGGGATTTCAAAATTTATCATAAAAACAAGTGGAAATGTGCATTAAACTAGTCTTCACTCAATGGATCTCATGCTCCTGACCAAAACATTAGATAAGCTCTTCCTTTGAATCTGAAAGATCAACCAATCATGAAGTTCTTCAATGTGGAATTTTGTGGGGTTTCTTGAGCTTTTAATTTGCTTGGGGTAGATTAGGAAAGGAAAGAAAGGGATGGAGAAGAGAAGAAAAAAAACGAAAAAAATGAAAGCAATATTCTCATATCACAGCTGCAGCTCCTTTCCTGAACAAAATTGGAATTAAATCTCCCTGATCGGTTTCCGCTGTGCTTTGTGTGTTCGCGGCGCCCTAGATTGTGATCTGCGCTCCAAATCACAGCTTTTGAGGCTGGTTTCGACTGTTACGCTGTGAAAATGAATACAGATGATGTATCATGCCCAGCACATGACTGCACACACGACGGGCGCCGCATAAACGCCGAGGCTTAGCTCCTCTCTTCGGGGCGACCACCTGACCTTTCAGATGTAGGAGCAGCGCGAGTGAAAGAGACAGCCACACCGCGTAGCAATAAGAATTGCCTGTGGAGCGTGGAAGAGGGGGAAAAGATGACAGATGAAACAATGGCATAAGCCTGTGAGCTGGGACATCCTCGAGGGCGAGACTGGAGTGATGAGAAACGGGAGTGAGACGTAAGGAAAGCTGTAACGTCGACACGCCGGAGTAATGAAACCGCCACTCTCCTGCCCCAGCTGCACGCCGCACGCAAGGAAACGCGGTCGAAGAGACGAACCACCGTGGACCTGAATGTACGCAACAGAGATCATCACGGCCGTCCGCTGCCTGGACATCCTGCCCCTCCCTGCGTTGCGCTTGAAGTCTGGCTAGACCGGGGGAGGCGCCTCGCGTGGGCCCGTGATTGCCCTAGACCAGATCATGTTAAGCAGTGGAAAACCCCGACTTCAGAAAGCAAAAGTCCTGCCACGTAGTTGTTCCATCCATGCACTACACCAGCTGAATTTAATTAGCACAACTCTTCAGCCAGGTAGAGGAGCTAGTTAGTGAAATCACCTTGTTTAGTGAATGGCCAGAACAAATACATGGTAGGACTTTTACTTTCTGAAGCTGGGGTTTTCCACCTCTGGTAAGCACATGAGCTGGACCTACGAAATCAGCACCAAACATCTCCCAGATGCGTCTCGCTCTCTCCCCTTCCCCCAGCGTCCCCGCCCGACTCACCTCTGGCTGATATTGACTTGCGCCTAAGTCGTGACTTTTTCCACATGCCATTTTAAAAAGAGCGAATTCAAAAATCATTGATTATGCATACGAATTCAAAAGGGTGCGAACCTCGTCTCCCCCCCCCTTTCCTCTCAAGGTTGCTGAAATTTCCTGACTGCCGGTTTGCAGATAAGAGACATTTGTCAGCTAAATGGATCCAATAAAGCAAGAGAGATTGGTTTTCTGCAGCCAGTTGCATTTCTGCCGCTGTCGGTCATCTGAAGGGCACTCTTTTGGTACATCAGTCACTGGCCTTGTAAGCATTAGCATCCGGTCAAATTCACCACCTGGCATTTCCACATGGAACAGCCACCAGGGTGAGCTTCTGGACTTCTGAGCCAGAAGTCCAGAAACCAAGAAATAAACGCTTTTTCATATTATATCATCTATAATATACCAATATCAATACATCATAACATGCCATCTAGAATATTATATATATAGAACATATAATGCATAATGAAGAATATGATGCAGAATGAATAAATGTCTATCTATAAAAAACCGGTGGTACATTAGATTTATGAACAACGCCCACAGTCTAATATATATAATCATGTGGTACATCAGTTTTATGAATAATGTCCACTGTCTTTGATATAGCTGATTTAAAGCCATAGGGCTTAAGTAACACATTCGTCTCAATTGAATGCGTCTTCATTTTCTGAACCATTTCACACATATCATATAGGGTGTGTGACATGGTGCAGAAAATTTACAATGGGACATTCAATGGTGTGGCTGGAACAGCTGTGCTAAAATATGTCCACAAATTACCAGAGATGTGTATTGGGTAAGTGCGCTTGTTTGTATGCGGTACATACGAGAAAGTGTGTAGCATGCATTTTGCTCAGTGAGTAGTGACAAAGAATGACATTCATTGAATCACTGTGCTAAGGTGAAGCTGAATTTTTTTTCTCCACACAGTCCTCACAAATCCACAATATGCATATATGTATGGACCTGTGTATGTGTAAATGCATATAACTGGAATGTAAATGTATGTGTAAAATGTGTATGGGTATGTGTGTCTGTATTGTATGGGTGTGTGTGTGTGTGTGTGTGTGTGTGTGTGTGTGTGTGTGTGTGTGTGTGTGTATGTATTTAGGTGTCTGTATATGTGTGGGTATTGCATGCATGTGTGTGTCTATGTATGTATGTCCATATGTGTAATTGGAACATATTTTTCTAAGTGATATTGTCTAATTCAGCGTTTAAAAACTGAATTCAGTCAATCATGTACATTTTACCTTGTTACTTTCAGCTTCACATGAGGATATTTATTTGTTAGTTGTTTTGCTGTAAATTTACTGGGAGTTTTTTTTTTTTTACAACTTTGGTGTGAAAATGAGGGCAACTTCTCTGGTCCTTCCTTTTTCGACTGCCCACAGAGGAGCTTCCGTATCAGAGGAGAGAACATGTCACATCCTACAGGAACAGGAGGCCTCAGGAACAGAGCATGACTCACTGTGGAGAGTGTGCAGAGGGCCTGTTTCATACTGCTGAGTGATTATTCACAGGAGATGCTCAAGTGAAGCACTTACACTTCAAATGCAGTGGCATCCCTTTAAGGAATGATATTTGCTTTTGTGTGTGTGTGTGTGTGTGTGTATGTATGTATGTATGTATGTATGTATATATGTATTTAGGTGTCTGTATATGTGTGGGTATTGCATGCATGTGTGTGTCTACGTATGTATGTCCATGTGTGTGTGTCTGTATTGTATGTGTGTGTGTGTGTGTGTGCGCGTGTGTGTGTGTGTATGTGCATGTATGTATGTGTATGCGTGTGATGTGCATGTTTCCTAGAAATACAGCACCTGATTGAATTTTGTGCTGTACTCTCAGTGCTGTCTGGTTTCCTGTCAAAACTGACATCTATTCTGACATGAACAGCACACGTCTGGAACAAAGTTTCCTCTCAAAACATATCCATCTGGGAGAGGATCACGTACCAGAAAAAGGACAGGAAGTCATGCTCAAACAATGGATGCTCACTGTTTTTCATGTATGCACTAGACAGTCAGCTTGTTGCTTTCTTTACAAAATAATTCTGTCTCTGCCATTGTTGAAGCTACAGGTGTTTTAAAACAGAACACCCATAGCCAGCAAAGGAACACGGACAGCAATGAACCCTACCTGTTACCAACTGGAACCTCCTACACAGAGGATGGAGGGAAAGCAGGAGCTGAATATTTGGTCAGAAGGGAGTATCAGAATCAGATTCAGAATCCGACTTTACTGGCCAAGCATGCCTCTACGCATACAAGGAATTTGACTCTGGTTCCAATGTCTCTCATAGTGCTTTCATACAACATCAAAGTGACAACAGCAAAAACCAAGCAACAGTAGTGATACAACAAACAGCAACAGTAGCGCAGGACACATACATGGAATAAGGATGGGATGAATGAGGTATATATGAACAGCTACTGCACAATGAAAATGAGTTAAAGTATACATGAGCGCAGACTGTGAATCTGTGCAGCTATTAGTTACATATTGCACTGTGTTATATACAGCTTTGTACAGATACAGATTTGTACTTGGCAAGGTACTTAACCCACAACTGCCTCAGTAAACATCTACCTGTATAAATGGATAGCATAAAAAAACTGCAATCAATGTAAGTTGCTCTGGATAAGAACATCTGCTAAATGCCAATAATAATAATAATAATAATAATAATAATAATAATAATATCAGAGAAGTGCAGGTAAACGAAATGCATCAGCAACAGCTGCAGCCGCCATGCCGTGCTCCAAGGCCTGACATGTCATATCAGAGCCCCGGCGGTCGGGCACGCCTGACAGCGACCGCTGAGAAAACGACCTGACAGCGGAGACCACTCGGAGGCATGAAGCTTCGCACGCTGTCCAAATAATAACACAGGCTGGTGTGCAGAATTTTTTTTAAACCCTGAAAAAAATTTTGTTTGATTGGTGAAAATCCCATGCAATGGACAATACACAGGGCAGACAGTGCTGTCAATCAAACAACAGCCTTACCATCCTACATCTCTCTTCTGCCCTAATAACTGAAGCTATGCAAGGATGGGTTTGGTTAGTGCTTGGATATGAGACCATCTGGGGAAAACCAGGTTGCAGCTGGAAGTGGCTTTGATGGCCCAGTAGGAGGCAGTCTTCCCTCTGGATCTGACAGGAAAGAAATGCTCCAGTGCAGTGATGGGGACACTGTGCTGTAGGAGATGAGACCTTAAACTGAGGTCCTGACCTCTAGTTTTCTTATTACATAGGGTGTATAAGATGCCAAAAAGTAATTTGATTGGTTGACTAGAAGGGGCATCACAGCCTCGGTAGGTTATATCTCCTGATGTTTAATCTGGTCCTTTGTTTTTCGTCAAGTGAACACACTGTGATTCTCTGTGATTGCACTCTGAACAGATACCTTCTGGGTTCTGTGACTGTCTCTTATTTTACAATGGAGTAATTTTTGCCTTATTTTGTTTATACCCTGTTAATTCCCTACTCTTTATGCTTTTTCCTCAACTTTATGCTTTCATCTGTGCTTTTTATTTCACCAGTTGATGCTCCTGCTATCCGGGCATTCTTGTTGAATGGAATTCACTGAACGAAATTGGGCAAGAGCACATCACTGTCCAAAAGACTTTTTGTTTATACCCGAAATAATCTTACACCTCTGTGGTCATTAAAGATTCCATGGTACTGCTCACCAAAAAAATAGGGGATTCCTTGGAGCCCTGGCTAAATTCTCAATCAGGTTCTTTCAGTCTAGAATTCTAATGCCCTCCTGTGATTGGCCAAATAACTCTCTCCCTCTCCACCTCAGGTGATGCGCAGTGAGCCTTCTGGTGTAAAAATGGCTGCCGTGCATCACCCAGGTGGGTGCTACACATTAATGGTGGTTGAGGTGACCCCCCCCCCACCAGCCAAAGTGCTTTTAGAGCCTTGACAGGCTGAAAGGTGTTACCTAAATGCAACCCATTGTTTTTTAATGCTTATCACTAGGCCTGTCTTTGTAGCATGTCACTACTATTGAGTGGAGACACGAGACCCCACAATGTGCAAAGCATTACACCAGACACGTCTTATTTAGAAATGAATCCATTGATTGCAGCATAATTAAAGAACCATTATTTAATTAAAGACAAATTAATAAATTTAGAAATACTTATTAATGATCCTGATGACTGTTAAAGCCACTCAGGTCAAAAAAGAATAATATAATGCCAAAGCTTTTTAGGTATTAGTAGTGGTTATCTCTGAAGGCAGTGTTTTATTTTTTTGCTTTTGTTTAAATGAGGTATCCAAAGAGTAGCTTTGGAGTTCTCCAACAGCAGTTTGGAGCTTTATTTCAAAGCCCATCTTTAGTGATGTAAACACCACCCAAAGCGTTGCAGGAATCCGGGGTGATCCGCGCCCCCGAGTTGTCATTGTGAAGCTGCCAAATGAGACATCACTGGAAGGGAGAAGAGTATAGCGCTCCAAAGCAGACAGCAATACTGGCTCCCAGAAATACGTCAGGGCGCATAATTTCCCTGGAAACATTCCTGTAATTGCTTCGCGACGTAATCTGATGCCCCGAAGACCCGAAAAGCATTCCCATGTGAAATGGAAGCCTTATCTCTTCACCAACATTGACGTCTATTTCAGAAAAAGCAAACTTTCACAATAACTCAACTCCCTGCGTTGGGGGCGGCAGTCCTGCGCAAACCATCTTGTCTGCCGTAGACCTCTGAGAAACCTCTTTAACTTTTGAATTCTGATAGCGTTATTTAATAATTACCTGTCATAATTTTTTATTTTTTTTTAAGACTAGGATTGATGGGTTTTAATAAACTCTCTCTAACTGTCTGTCATAACATTTGCCGACACTGGAAGTTTAGAAGTTAAACAAACATTTTAAATCATGCCTTATTCTATAATGGTAACTGGGAAGCTTCCTCTCAAAACAAAAAATAGTTTATGAATAGAGGGAAGATAAAAGTAGGGATTGTGCCAATCCTCCTCAAGGGGAGGATCCAACACACTAAAGTCCTCTGTAAGAAAAACACACAGCCATGTTAATACATTGTCAAACATGAAACCCAAAATATGTAGTTAAAACCCCTAAAGCATGGTGCTTTACTTGAATGGCTGATTGGTTATGTACTATAAGACAGGGGTGCCCACATATTAAGGATAATGTTCATGGTACAATGTATAATGCTAATGGTACACTAAAATTCAGAGGGAAGACTTTTTTAATATGTAAAAACTGCACCCAAGAAATTATGTATGCTATTCCATTTTTTTGCAAATGTATTTTCATGAATATGTTCTAGGACATACCTGACAATTTACCTAATTTAATACTATATAGCCATCCATAAAATTGGCAAAAAGTGTCAAAATTTGACCTAATTTCTAGTATGTGCTGTACATTTTGACATGTACAGAGAACATCCTTGCATTGTTTTGGACATTTTGTCTTAGCATATATTAGGCCTACTTTTTTTTGTAAGGAAATACATGGTTTTGGATTCTGTTCAGGGTAAAGAAACAGATGCCTTGGCTCTCGACGGTCTCGGCGAATGGGAACGATCAACTTCAGAAATAGTCACAAGCGGAGGTGGAGGCGATGAATAAAATAAATCGTCGAGGCTTGTTACACGGCCCCTTTATCCCTCCAAAGGACACGCCTGCCCACACAGTTTAGATTCAATTCCAGTCCTCCCTTTCTACGGCTGTGGTGGGACGTTTATCTTCTGCACAGATGAATCATGTTATAATCCCTGAAAAATGAGAGAAATGAAGATAAGACCAGTTACTGACTGGTTACTGGCTCAGGAGCTGAGCACCTTTCTGGATCAAACGCACGATAGCTAATGTCATCCGACCGACAAGTTCAAAGCCACGCGATGGGAACGCAGCAAGTTTCCGAACAATGGCCGCCGTCGTAGTCCGTTAAACTTCTGAAACCGTTCAATCAACCTAATAATGCCTGTTGGTGATATAAGCACCTTCTGCACTGACGCAGTTGTTTGGCAGTGTATGTGGATCCAGTCTAGTGGGTTGATTAAACTCTGAAAGCAGTTCAGTGAACTTAATAATGCCCTTCAGTGATATAAACACCTTCTAAACTGACACAGTTGTTTTGCTGTTTGTGTGAATCCAATCTCAACGATTGCTTGTAGGTTGATTAAGCTCCAAAAGCAGTTCAATTAACTTATTTAATGCCCTTTAGTAATATAAATACATTCAGGATTTTTGCTATTTTTATGAATGTTATCTCAACAATTGTGCTCAGTAAACTACATGCAGTTAATTTTAAAATGTTCTTCGGTAATATAATAACACTCTGAGTGTTTTTTTTTCATTTTTGTTAATGTAACCTCAACAATTGTCAGTGAATGGAGTTCAATTAACTTAATAATGCCTTTAAGTGATAAAATTACCTCCAAACTGCAGAATGGTTTTTACTTTTTAATGAATGCAGTCTCTCACTTTAGATGTAACTGTTCAGCACTGGTACAAGTGCATTGCAGATCAACAGCTTATTTAGAGAGGACAGACCACCGTCAGTAGAACTATCATATTACAGTATGCACTGAGTTAGAAGAATCATTGCCCCAAGCTTTGACAGACCTGTGCTAAACTCAAATAAATATCACAAGGTTTACTTTTTAACATCATGCAGTACTTGAGTGGCAGACTAACACTACAAAGCTCTCCTCAGCTGATAATCCTGGCCACTCCACCACACATCACGAGCACCAGAATGTAGCTCCAGGAGCACCTGGGGCACCTGGACATCCTAGTCCTGCACCGTAATGAGGTCTAGCCGGGCTCCTCTCAGCCGGTCCATCCCTCCGTGAGGGCAGCGGGCTTATCCTGGTCCTCTGGATGCTGGCAGTCTGGAGCACATCTCAGCAAAGATCCAGGATTCAGAGCTCCTCCCCTGGCCAGCGAGGAGCACAGATGGGGGTCCAGCGTGACTGGATATCCCCTTCCAGTAGGGCTTGACGCAAGCCGGATGTTATCCCAGATTCCCGGCCACTTGCTGAAGTAATTGCCACAAGGATTGATGGAATATCATGGTTGTGGGCCCTACGCATCCCTTTTCACTCAGGTCACGGACTCCTTTCCTGAAGGTTCTGCAGTGGTAGCAGTGATACTCTACTTCCAGCTGACTCTGCCTCCCCTCCTGTTCAATGTGGAAATCTTTGCAAAGACATCAAAGGGCTTTAGTGACTCTAATACCTGGAAGCCCGGGGTATAAATCAAACCCCCCACTCCCAAAGCCCTTCCAGGACCACTGGCTGTCCCTGGGCCTTTCCCAGAGGGTGAATCTGCCAGCTCCTCTTTAAGTCCTCATCCCCCAGGTGTAAGATGGTTATATAGGTACTTAATACTGATACCACAGGCAAATTCATTTCTTAACTACATTTGAGAATTCTTGTAACTGTGCTTGTAGTCCAACCCACCAAACAAGTCCACCTGTCCATCTCGGGCCTTAGACATACATTTCAGCTTTCATTTAAGGACTTATGTATTTGAAATAGATAGATAATTTGTCAGCAATTTAAATTTATAAAACAGTAGTATTTTATGTATAAACTGATGTGTATGTTTGTGGATTGAATAGTGCAATGGAAATGACAACATGTACAATACATTGTTGTCCAACTGTTCACTCAAAACAAAGATAAGATATGACACACCTCACGCATTTTTTCAGAAACCACTCAATAAGATGGTTGTCTCCAAGCCTTTGTGACATGTTCCCTTGGTTGTAAATAGGCATGTGCGTGTGTTATTGATTGATTGTTATTGATTGTTATTAATGGGAGTTTGCCAAACAATAGGTGGTAAGGTAATTAGCACAGACAAGAAGCACAAATAACAAATGGTACACTTTATTAATCCCCATGGGGACACTCATCTTCTGCGTTTGACCCATCCAAAGCAGTGGGCAGCTGCAGTGCAGCATCTGGGGACCAATTGCAGTTCTTTTGTCAGTGCCTTGGTCAAGGGCATTGACAGGAGTATTAACCTTAACATGCATGTCTTTGATGGTGGGAGGAAACTGGAGCGCCCAGCAAAAACCCACACAAACATGCAAACTCCACACACCTTTTTCGTAGAAGGCAGCAGTGCTACCCACTGAGCCACCATGCTGCCCGAGGTGATGCCCAAGGCATTAGGCAGTGGAAAGACACTTCAAATTGTGAATGGTGTTATGTGACCAGCACAAAATAAACAGGCCATATCAAAAATGATTCTCTCCCTCTGTAACCTGCAATTTATCCAAGATCCTTTAATAGTTAGGTCATTACTGAGGAAATTCACGTCAAGTACCTTTTGAAAGGCTAATAGCAATGCGACTCCAGGGAAATGACCTTGTGACCTCTGGATGACAAATGCAGTCACTTACCCACCAAAACACACTTGGAATGCAATCCATTATTGGGAGCATTATATTTAATCATTTTTCACAATCAACATAGTTACTGTTTTGATATGCCATTTGATTTTTTTCCCAACTCCGACAGACTTCCATTGTGAGACAAAAATAGGGAGGAGGGAAGAGAAAGGAAATGATTTTCAGAAGAAGAAAAACGACCCCATGGTTGAATCTTAGCCATCAAACAAACTGACTGAAATCCAAAAATTCATGTTCAAAATAAGGTCAGACAATGTGTTGCATAACATCTCCAAAAACATATACAGCTCTGCTTAACAATAAGGCCATAATGAAAACCTGGGATCTTACATCAGCAGTGATCAGTGGTGGTTTGTGTGGTCCCTTTCTTAAAGACTGCTGGTTTCCAGTAAGCAGAACACAGAATACGCAGCTTCCATCCGGTGGCTTGTCACGTCAGACGGCAGACGGTCGCGCCGTTCGTCACGGTGTCCTCCCTCGAACTTAACGAGCCTTGTGTCCGGGAGATACGACATGCAGCAGCAGCCGACTGGCCGAAGTTCTCAATGACTCACACATCAAAGGGCCGTTTCAACCAGACCACCGGCAAGGTTTTTTTTTTTTTTTCTTTAATTAAATCACAGCTCTCCGCTGCCCACTGCTGTCACATGTGATAATAAGTGAGGGTGGTCATATCTCGCCACTGTAAGAAGACTTCGCAATCTGCAGGAGGACAAGGGCATGACGTCATTGGCTCCTGGAGGTCTCTGTCCACATGACACGTTGACAGCCTGTCGAGGTCACCAGCCGGGACCAAAATGTCAGCGACTTGTTCATATACATGAATAAATATTAATGACGCAAATGAGGTCTGTATATGTAAAATGTATTTTTTTTTAATAATGGTGCTTCTACAACATTTTGGTTGGGAATTTTTTGATCACTTGTTTTATTTTAGGGAGCAAAGAGAATCACACCTGCGATCGCCTTGATGTTGATGATGGTGGCTTGTGTGGGGCTCACGTTCCCCTCTACAAATAGCAGACTATCAGGATTCCCACTATAATCAAGATAGATATTTTCCATGACTTTTTGTTTTAAGGATTTTCTGGGATTACTTTTGTTGCTTGCAGCAGTCAATTTCTCCCAATATGTGTACTACCTTGAAAACAGAATTGCAGGAGGAATACATGGTTAGAGAAATCATTTATTTTGTGTCTGCATGGAAACATGCTTGCAAATACAGCTGGCAGTGGTTGCCAGCCAGCAACAACTTTTGACAAAGGGCTTCAAGTGCAAGTCAGTGAGCTAGCCAATTGGTCAGCAAAATCAGTCCATGAACGTTGCTAAGACTGGTTAGTAAATGACATCAAAATAGTGAATTTCCAAGAAAGATGGATAGATTTCACTTGCTGTAGCACTAAATAAACAGGACTGAACTTCATCTTTTTTATTTCAGGATTTTCCTGCCCTTTCAAGGACAGAGAGATATCCAAGCACTTTCTATGAGTTTCCCACAGCTTTCCAGGATGAAAATAAGAACTGTGTGACCATTTGGCTGTATTTTTTTGGGATTCGGGGCAGCTTTATGGAGAAGCTGCAAGCTGCAGTGTCACCTGTGCTCAGGGACTGTTCTCAGAATCTGGCTTTGAAACAAAACTTGGATGCCTGAGGGGGAAAGATTTGCTTTTCTCAGTGGTCCACATCCATGTGAAAGGAGGTGTCCACACGCAGCCTTGTCGCTGCAGAACTGCTTTGTCTGTTGCGAACCAAAATCGTACAGATCTAAACACACCCTCCAGAGGCACAGAGCATCCTCATCCTTCCCCACCTCCACCTCTCTCCTTTCACCTCTCTGCTCCGTGAAATCAGTGGGTGTGGTCCACAACCTCACCTCCCAACGGATAGGTGCAATTCCTTCCTCAGCTTGCAACCTAAAGATGACCTTAGGCATTCAGGTACCAACCATCGACCGCTTGAGTAAATCTGTGATTT
This sequence comes from Megalops atlanticus, assembly GCA_019176425.1. Lineage (NCBI taxonomy): Eukaryota > Metazoa > Chordata > Actinopteri > Elopiformes > Megalopidae > Megalops > Megalops atlanticus. The sequence continues at coordinate 7,246,788 of CM032894.1, forward strand.
GTGAAAGATGCCATCGAAAGCATTGCCCTTCATCCGAATGCTTTCCTAATAACAGGTCTCAGACTCAACGTTGACAACACAGCAGTGCTCTGAGCCATGCTATAAGGGCTTCTTCACCCTTTCTATAGTAGTATTTCCGTTCACTGTAAGACATGAGCAATTAGTGATAATTCACAAACAGGGATACACATGTTCACAACTACGGTTTTGCCTCCTAGAATGCACTGTGCTGGGTGATAGGGACGGTACTGCCAACTGAGTCTGACTGGAATATTAACCAACATTAAATGGGGTTTTTTATGAACACGAAAAAAAGGTTTCTGTGCTCTCTCATGCACGAGATGAGCCACAGAAATAAAACATGGATATAATTTATGGTATCATGGAGGTCACACTTACATGCACATACACACGCACACAGACATACACACACACAAGACCACACATTGGACTGTATTTCTCAATGTCACAGTGATGGCTTTAATACCATATGTCCTGCATATACAGTATTTAATACCCTACACACATGGCAGGGCACGGAAAGCTCCTGGCGTGATGTCATAAGCCATATAAATAGCTTCCTGGCTGGCATTTAGAAGGTCATATAGCCACACATATATGAATGTACATTGTCATTGCCTCTGTCAAGAAGAAAGGTCAGTCCTCCTGCGAGAGTTGTTTGTGATGCAACGTGGCAAAGGCCTCACCAATGTTACGGCTAATAGGGTTGAAGAGGAATGCTGTCACGCACCATGCCGCTAACGCCACCCTGCTCCCGTAATATCCTACATCACACCGCTGTTCATCATGGCGGCCAATCTAGATCCAATCACTCGCACTGCGCCGCACGTGTTATTGGATGATCAAACCGGTTAATAACAATGAGTGCCATCAATGTAAGCCCCCCAGAAATGATCCTTCATCACAAATATGGCCGTTGACCTTGTGTGTTATGTTAAATCCCATTTTCAACGTTCTTGACCCTGTGTGAGGTGTGGACTGTCATGATGGACCACCATTGGTGGGCGAGTAGACCTCATCATTGGTTGATTTGTAGCCAAAGGGGCATCCTTCATCATAATGCTGTCCACAGTAAGTCCATCTCAAACCATAAGTCTTTCCATGGGCAAAATCTTTTGAATGACTTTGTATTATTACAATTATAATAATATAATATAATATAATATAATATAATATAATATAATATAATATAATATAATATAATATAATATGAACATTTATACAATATAATAATATTAAATTGTAATATTACAGTTATTATAATTGCATTAAGCAAGAGCCTTCCAGCACACCCCCATCATGGCATTTCCCACAGGTCCTCACATGCATCATGGTTTTTGGCATCAGCTGATGCTGTCAGGATGATGGATATGGTTCCCTTACAATTGCAAAACCGAGTTGCAGAATGACCAGGGGCAAATTCGACCACGTTTCTTCCATCAATAATATCTATCCAATTGGGGAAGTATGACCTCAGACCAGATGCCTCTGCTCTTTCCTTCTAATCCTCTTGTCTTTGGTACTGCTGTGCATCTCTTCCTTCCTCTGACAGTCCATACCCCCCCCATCACTAAGGCAACCTGAGGTACGATGGACAACCAGGGAGATGCCAGCACAGTACCTCACAGTGATTGTTAGGCAGGAGTCCTCAGTTACAAGCTGCTTGGATTTAAATTAAACAAGGAGAAAATCCAACAGTAAATGTTTGGCTTGTTCGGTTTTTGAAGGGAAGCATAATCTTTGTCTGTGTTTGATGAAATCTGCTACATGTTAAATGTGTATATTAAAATAACCCATTATCTTTTATAGTTAATTGATTTGAACAGTTCATTTCTAAGGTGTGGGAAATTCTAAGAAATGAATATAAAACGTCACTAATATCCACATTCTTATCATATGCATTGCCTTAATGTAATTATCCTGGAAAATGTATAGACGTTTCATTATGTTTTCAACAGCGAGATACTTAATGGAGACAAACTGCGAGATCCCGGAGGCTGATGCCTTCTCGCAACTTAATTGTCTCCCTGGTGATTATCAGTCCCGCTGTTCGCAGAATGAAGTTGAACAGACTCCTGTTCAGCGTACGGTATGACTGAAACTCAGACTCTTTCCACTGCAATTCCCACGCAAGGATGCCCTGCTCCCCACACTGCTGCCTTTAAAATGTTGTACTTCGGTCCTCCTCTGGCAGAGAAAGTAAAGTGATTTCAAAGACTTTCTTCTCTTGCTTTTGGCAAAGACCTTTCTCCTGCTTTGGGCAAAGACTTTTGCCTTGCGTTTATTTCCAACTGTGATAACACACCAATATCACTGTGGCATCTTTCTAGCTTGCCCCTGCCTGAATCTCCCTCCAAAATACAGCCAACCTTCACATCATCAAAGATGTAAAGGCTTCTTCATCTCAACTCCTCCTACTTCAGGCAACAATGAATCAATGGTGCCAAGCAGTCCATCTCATTTAGCTCAGTGCGGACCTTTATCTCTGTGTGAATCTAACATTTATTGATACTAATGGCAATAAATAAACTTATATGGTTGGAGGAGAAAGGCTTCCAGTCCAGAATTCTTTTGGAACACTAAATTACAATAAATAGCATGTTGTTTTGTTCGTTTTCCCTTTGACGAGAAGCGCAGTTTGTTGTTCGCATATTCCACAGGATTCAAAGACAAGAATAACTGTTGCAAATTTTAGGTGTGTATGTGAACAAATGCTAAATGTTGCCTCTCATTTATAAATATGCACTAACATGTTTTAAATATTGATTGGTGGAGAGGATTTCAGGGCCTTCTAAAAGGTGGCTTGCTCATCCTTTTATCATGTTTTTTTTCCCTGATAGTTTTTGTTCAGGCCTTATTTGTGGCATTGCTTTGTCTCAGAATGCTCTGTTTGGAGATTTTTATTCATCCACATTGCAGAAACACATACCAAAACGGACAGTTGTTTAAATGCCACCAGTGCATTTTTGTTTCAGTATGGCGTTCTAAAAATAGCCGTGGACGACGCCGGATCTCGGCAGTTGTGCGCGGAGAATTTGCAGGGGATCGTCCTCGACGGCGAGGTGTTTGTGACCTCCTGCTTACCGCTCCTAAGTGGCCCCGTCAGACCGCCGCTCCTCTGTCTGCTGCCAGCGGTAATTGCAAGCTGTTCGTCCCTTCACGCTTTCCTGCGCATTGTTCCCGGCTCGGGAACACGCCGTTTCAGCTTAACGCAGGGAGATCGCGAAGGAACGTAATCAATAGGTTTTTTTTTCTTTTACATCTGAAGCAAATTCTGACTCATTTAACATTTCACGGAGGAGCCCTGCGCGATGCGTCCGGGTGACAGACACAATCGCGCTGAATGTCACACAGCCCGTTTGAACCCCGAGCTTACGGCCGTACTAGCGTTTATCTCTGCCCGAGCTGTCCTACTTTTTTTTCGCCCGAAATAACTTTTTTCTAAGGTAAACAAGATTCTGTGTAAATAATTGAAACCGTTACCGCAAATAGCTTGTGTGGAGGAAAACAGAGTGAGGGAAAGTCTTCAGAGGCATGCGGACACCCATTCCTAATAGAACCGCAGGCAGTCTCTGATCTTGGCCATTTTGACTTTACTGTAGACTTTTCAGAACATTATGATTTGTCACCGCAGATTCACGGACGGGCAGAACGAGTTCTAGCCTGAAGCAGAGCAAGCATATTAGGAGAAAGCCTTTGGATAGTTCTTATTCTTCTTCTTATTATTTTATTTCTGATACTTCCTCGCTGGGCAGGTGCCCTTTTTACAGAGTGAGTCACAGAATGTTGGTAGTTGACATAGTCTAGCATGGACAGAGCTACCTCAGAGACAAAGGTGGACAGGACTAATGATGAATGTTTGGATTTCCAAGGAACCATAATGAGACATTACATTACAATACATGCATTTAGCAGATGCTCTTATCCAGAGTGACTTCAAACACAATAGAACATATGTGTATCCATTCAGGTAAAATGTGCAACAGTGTCAGACCAGGGTAACAACACTCTCAGACCAGTAAGTGTGAGCACAACACTATTCAAGCCCATCCACAAGTTAACTTGTGCAATCTGACTAGGCAACAGAAGCCAAGTATACTACAACACATTAGTCACTAGAACACGGAATCCAAAATACATCACAATACTACACGTACAATAAATATCAAAGACTACAGGCAGCAGGTTTTAGGGGGTTGTGATTGAGGTTGAACCGAGACGTAGTCTGAAGAGGTGGGTCTTCAGTCTGTGTCGGAAGATGGCCAGTGATTCTGCTGTCCTAACCTCCGTGGGGAGTTCATTCCACCACTGAGGGATCAGTACAGACAGGGATCACGTTTGAGAGGTACTGTATTTAGGTACTGCATGGAGAGAGGGTTCAGTGAGAGTGTGGGGAGAAGAGAGAGGGAGAGAGGGGGCGGTGATGAAGGAAGGAAGGAAGGAGAGAGAAAGAAGGATACAGACAGATGGGAGAAAAAGAGAATAAGATGTGAAGGAAAGACAGAGAGGAGAGGAAACGATGAAGATCAAAAGAGAGAATGGAGGGGAGGGGGAGAGACAGATTCAGTCACTGCAGAGAGCTCTTCTGAGGAGGCGGACCTCTCTGACATGACATTTTCATCAGGCCAGGTGTGGGTCAGACCTGGAAAGTGTTGGCTAACGTGGCACACTCCACAGCTGGAGAATCACCGGGACAGACCGGGTAAACCCTCCAGAACCTGGATTTCCTGCACCACACCACCGAAGCACAAACACTGATGCTCCATCTACACTGTATTTCCCTGTTTTTGGGAAAACGGAAATGTGAAATTGAAATGTGTTGTTTCCCTGCTGCATTCAGGGAGAGATAATGTGTAGAGGTAACATGAACGTAAGAAAAACACATTTTTATTGAGAGTGCGTTGAAGGGTTTCGCAAAAATAATTGGTATGATTGCTGGACATAAACATAATGTTTTAATTGCTATGTTTGTAATTGCTGGGTTCAATGGGAGCAGAGAATGCCCTCTGCATCTCTATCTGCCTATTGTATGTATGATCCGCTGTGGTGCACCACCACTCCTTGCAAATCAGGCTCCTGAGATAACTTTCACAAAAAAATTAACCTAGTGGTGAAGTCAAATATTAAATAACTTCAGCATTTCAAAGTCAGCCAAAGTGGACACTGCCAGAGGTTTCAGCTCCGTCGGGCCTGAAAGGGTTAATCAGCAGGGGCTCTGAACTTCAGTTGCATCGGTTTGTGCGTCAGGGCGTGCCATTTGGCCCCCAGGAGGATGGAGAAGCGAAGAGGGGGCTTTGGGGGTGAAGTGGAGAGGAGATGTACATGGCGGTCAGAGAGAGAGAGGGGGTGGTGGGGGAGGTGGAGATAAGAGATTGGAGGAAGAGGCTGGCCCAGTGCTCCAGCACTCCGGCGATAAGAGCAGTCATGGGATAGGGGATGATGGGAGAGCTAATGGACAAAGTGAAGGAGTGGGAGTACACTGGGGGGGTGAGGATGACAGGCAGAGAGAGAGAGAGAGGGTACGGGGGGGAGAGGGAGAAAGAGGAAGAGATAGAGAAAGGGAGAAAGGGAGCAAGAGAGTGAGGAAGAAAGACACAGAGAATGAGATAGAGAGAGATGGAGAGAGAGAGAGGGAGGGAGGGAGGGAGAGAAAGCGAGAGAGAGATGGCAAGAGATAGAAGGAGAGAGAGGGAAAGAGGGGTGATGAGAGAGAGTGGTGAGGAGGCGGAGGGCAGAGAGAGATTCATGGGTTTATGATGAGTTGAAAGAAAGGCACAGGAAGGAGGAATGTCTAAGGACGGTGGTGGAGGTGGAGGTGGGGGTGGGGCTGAAATATGACATAACTTAGACTGCATAATAACTTGTGCTTAAGACATTGTGTGCTCTTGTATGTTTGGGTGGACGAAGATGAGAGGGCAATCAACAAGGGGTGTTGGAGAGGGGAGGGAAGAGGGGGGTGGAGAGAAAGAGAGAGAGAAGGTGAAAGGAAAGAGCAAAATGACAGTGCCGTGGCAGAGAGGGAGAGCAGACAGAGGTAGCAAGAGTGAAATCTGAGGTGGAGCGATTGAAGCTGACAGGGGAGGTGGTGGAGAGGTGTGTGTGTGTGTGTGTGTGTGTGTGTGTGGGAGGATGTTGGAGAAGTGTAGTGGGGTATCAGTGGGGCCCTGTGGGGGAAGAAGAGGAGGATGAGAGAGAAAGGAGAAGGAGGAGGGACAGGCTCATCAGGAGAACAGCTGGCATGTGTGTGTGTGTGTGTGTGTGTGTGTGTGTGTGTGTGTGTGTGTGTGTGTGTGGAGCAGGAGCAGGGGAGTACGGCTCGCACGGCACCGCGCTCAAACCGCTAATGAGAGCCGGTGGGCGGGGAGGGGAGAGAGCGGCGCTGTTATCTCGGTTCCGTGAGAGCAGAGAACACACAGAGGTGAACGGCACAGAGATCAAAGCGTGTGTCCCGTCCCATCATGCCTTGTAGTGCGGTGCGCGATGTGGGACGGCAGCCGTCGATGCGCTGCCCCAAACACGTGCACGCTGAAGCGCTGTGGTTTGGTCACCTCGTCGTGTTCTGTGCCTCGGCTCTCGAAACGGTGGCCAGCTACAGCCACACAGCTCCTTCGCTGCCGGTACATAAAGGCATCTCTGCAGGACTGTTCCATACGAGCCAGGGAAACTCTCTGGGACGGGCCCAGTGTGGACTCTCCATCCTGGGCCTGGGCAGGTGCAGTGGGCCCACCACCAAAGCTGCTGACCGGATAAACGATGTCATCTAACGGGAGGAGATGAAAAGGGTCGCTCTGGACCCCCCAATTGCACTGAGAGAGATAGGCATGTGCAGGCCCGGTGGGTATCAGCAGATCAGACAAGACAGGGAGCCGCGCGCTGACGGAGGCTGAGAGAGGGAGGGAGAGAGAGAGAGAGGGAGAGGGAGAAATGGACAGAGACCCTCACACATTCTACTGTGAGCGTGTTTTACATTTCTATTTAAAGAGAGGTGGTGATGTGTGAGCAGTCAGGGGACAGGGGCGGGGAGCCGGGGGGTGTAATGGAAGGATGGGGCAGATGTGGGACAGCAGGTTCGGGGGTTTGGGACGGCAGGGAGGGGGGGTGCACCTGGGGCTCTACGGTCAGTCCTGCAGAGTGCCACAGCAGGGGCCGCCGGGGGGTAGTGGGGGGATGCAGCAGACTCTGCGGCGCAAGGGGTCAGCCATGCTGTGGCTGGGAGATTAGTCTGAAAGGAAGAGAAGAAAAGGGAAAAAAAACACACCTTTGAATTGTCGGTTTCGTGTTCGGCATGCAGCATACGGTGCCTAGCCTCGCCCTCCGCAATGTCAGCCACGGCTGTTCACGGAGAAGTGAGCAAATCAAATGTTCTAACGACCTGATTAAATATACATCAAACCGCCTAACGAGGAAATTATCCTTTTAAGAAAGAATGATCTTTTCCAGATATTCCCCCATTAAGATTTTTTTTCAAGATACCAGCAAAGTGCTGTATGTTTCTCAAACCAGAAAAAGAGTTTTCACCCCGTGTTGTTCAGTGGGTGAGTAGGTCAACAAAAGGGAAGAGCAGTCAAGTAAGATGATAAGATGACATAATGGGCAAGACGGGGAGTTGGGGAGTGAACTCACATCATGTTTGTGCAGCTGGCTGTGACCCACGCTGCTAACAGCCTCAAACATTCCCAAAAACACATGAGCTAATACACTTTGGCACGCAGAGAAATCTTTGATTTGATGCTATGTGTAAGATGTTTCAGTTTCAAAAGAATGCTTCAATTAAGGTTGGTGGTGTGTGGGGGGGTTACAGCCAGCGGCCATACGTTATACATAAGCACACCCCCCCGGCCAGGACAGCAATATGTCACAGGGTTGTTACCCACAATCCACCTCTGTGGTACTGAAAAGCGACCAAAAAGCACCAACACATTTCCATAACTTTAGACTACACCACTACACTACTATATACTGTACTTTCATTGCACACATAAACTACGACTAATTTTGTCTAATTACATGTTCAGGTATAATTGTATATTGCAGGTAAGGATTCAAAACCATTCTTATTCCTGTTCTTGAGCATACAGCCAGATTTTTTCTTGTATAGGTTTTCCCTTGTATAGTTTTTCTCTCATGGAAGCGTCAGAGCAGACAAATGAAATGTAAGTTTGTGAAAATAACTGAACTGCGCAGACAGGTCAAAGGTCAGAAAAAAAGCTGTGCAGATATACAGAGGTTAGTACATGCACACATTTATATATCTGATGTTTATGGATTTTGTTTTATTTTTGTATTTCAACAATGGTCATCCTATGGGTAAAGTAAAGCTGTGATAAAAAGTGAACCTCATTGATTCAGCAAGAGCATTTCTACGGATGTGTACTTTACTAATGCAGAAAGACGTCTTGGGAAAGGAAGAATTTCTTTGGGTTTCTCGTTAATTCATTTTCAGTTGGCATGATGTCATTTGGCATGATGTCATCAATGATGTCATAATCCATTGCCCTATAGCACATGACATAGGATTGAAACTGGAGCCTGGTTTCTACTCACTGTGGTCTGAACTCAGTGACCCCCATAACCAAGGGGAATGGTATGGAGGTCAAATGCATGAAATCATTTCTGAATATTCCTCCAATTGCCCCATGGTAGACCCTAAAGAAAGCAACACTTCAAGTCTCAGGACAAAGGGCTTTGGAAACTTTCAAAAGTGTACACTGTTTGGCTTGTGTTACCAGGCCGCAGAATCAAATCAGGATTACAAAAAAGTCAACTTTTTTAAAACTGGGTCAGCCACATGGGTCATGGAAGTTTTTAAAGGCTGATACTTTCTGCCTAATAACACCAGCACACTTGTGTGATTTCTCTTATCTCGGAGCATCTGAAAACCTACAGTTGCAAAGCCATAAATATCATAGCTATGTTCCACAGAGTTTATAGAACACAAATATTCCACCTGAAAATGTGCCCCAAAATAATGTGTGTAATAAAAACATCCTTAGCTTTATGTTTACCCACCAAAAAGAAACACACAGTGAAATAAGGTAAACATTTCAAATAGCCATCTCTCAATGGGAAATCAGCTAATCATTAATCCTGCTCTGTTGCTTAACCTGACTGATACAGCCTGACTGGCTTTTTTGGGTACTGCACCCTATTTCATCCGAAGGCATTGAAAGACCTAGGGTGGACTGGAGAACAGCTGGACTGCAGAACAGGTCCAAGAGGAGGTTTTGGAGGAGTTCAGAGGAGTAGGACTAGGAGACCAGATAGAGAGGAAGAGTAGGGTGATGAAGATGGTGTCGCTATCACAAATTCCCTGACAGAAATGAAACTGAAGCCACGGGATCAGTTGCTAGTAGTGTGTGTGTATGTATGTCTTTGTGTGTGTGTGTGTGTGTGTGTGTGTGTGTGTGTGTGTGTGTGTGTGTGTGTGTGTGTGTGTGTGTGTGTGTGTGTATGTGGGGCATGGAATCTCTTGGCAGGAGCACATCCTTTGGAATGAAGTTTCCCATACATGAAAGAGGAAACCCCACCATCCAACCAAAACACAGCAGAAAGTCCCATGATCACGATAAAAACCGAAATAGCACTGGGTGCTGAGCTTCGATGGGGATTGTTAAAACCCAGAGGAAATTTGTCTCCATGCCTCAGAACTACACAACCCTCCATATTGACTAAAATTTAATCAATGTCCAACTCCAGAGGGAGACCAATAAACAAATAAAAAAATAAAAAAACAGTCGGCAAATCATCCACGTTGAAGGTCTTCATATTGACTTTTACTCAACATTGGGCTCATCCATTACCGCATATGAACATACCGTGTGTATACGTATTGACCGGCCTCAGTTTGATTCACCAACATGATATCTGCGCTTTTTGCGTACGTATGCCTCCTGTTTGCTTGGTAAAAGAAGCATGCGTTCACAGAACTAAGGAAAGAATTTAGAAGTTGGCCCCATCACGGGGTGATTGTTGCTCCTCTTTAGCAGTCGTTTTCCGGGCTTGTCTGGGTGCAAACGGACAAGTGAAAAAGCCTGTGTACTATAGTGCATTATCGTCGGCCCCTGGGACTTGATGACATTTATATGAACGGCAGACATGTCTTACGCATGCCATTACCGCGCAGGCAAAATGCAAATGCCGTAGCGCCGGCCGCGCAGCAGCAGCCGGGATGACAGCACCGCGTATCGAAGCACGCTAGTTTATGATCCTGGATGCGGCTGCGTGACCCACATTCGCCGTACCCGGCTCCGCGTCTGTTAGGGCATCCGTCCCTTCGCGCTCGATGGTCGCGTTTTCCGGTCCCGGCTCGCGCGGCACGCAGGATTACGGGACCTGATTACCCTCGGCACGCGCGATGCGCATATGGCTACGCTTACAGCGGGACGCAGCTGCGCCCCAAACTGGAAAATTACAGGCAATCTGTAGAGCGGCGGCCGTTTTTGGATGCGCACCCGCGTCACATGTGGGCATCAGAGACCTGCTGATGTTTACGGCCCCGAATAGGAGCTTAAATGATTTTACCCCGTCAGCGGAGAGAGGTGACGTGCCGCTAAGCTCCCATCAATCTGTGTGCACTGTTGCGCAATAATGTCCCGTCAGGCATTTTAGGGGACGGTATGGTGAAGTGGCCGAAAAAGCCAAGATCCCAGTTTACGCCAGTCAGCAATTCTACCTGCGTTACTAGCTTAATTAAACAAGTGATTGACAGTTGAAACAAAAGACAGGGACAAAAGTTACACCTTTATTTGTAAATAACAAATGATGCATTGTAGAGTGGAGTAACTCCCAGATAAGCTCTCTTCCAGGAGCGCTTCTTTCACAAGTCCATTTGACTGCTCTGTAAGACGATGATGTAACTTCTCTCTGACTGTGACTAACGAGGGAGGTCATGTCCAAATGTAATTTCAGTGGACATGAATTTCCATACAATCAAAGCATGAAGGTTGCGATTGATGTAGGTATGGTGATTGATGTGGGTATAGTGGTGCTTATACTTGGCTTGGAGATGATGGAGGTATTGCATCTGGCCACAGGCCAAGGTTTTTGACCCCCCGCATTCTGACATCATAAACATGGAAAAGAAAAGGGGGAGATGGGAGTGGAGGAGGGTTGCTGTGAACGGCGAAAACGCGGAAAGGAAGTGGGATTTTTATAGTCACATTTTATATGGGACCGGTTTTTCTGGGTTTGGTTGATGAAGAATTTTGTACCTCCTGCTGTAAATAGTTCCAAACTGTCACGGATCACTGGTAAGTGTCTGCAAAACATAGAGCATGCACGTGATGGCTATCTTGAGGGACGGCCATTGTTTCACAGCTGCGTGGCTTTCCTGACAAAAGAAAATGAGAATATCCCTCCTCCACCGCTCCCGTGCACGGATGCATAGCACACGAAAAGCCCCAAGTTAGCAGCTACAGCTGCAACAGCGTACACTCTAAGCACCTAAATGCATCCTCAAAAGAGCTTCTAAGTTCTCCTGCAGTGAGTTACCTCTCACCCCTGAAAGACACCAGAGTCCAAGTTTGTGTGAATAAAAACAGCAAAGTACATCTCTCTGCAGGGTGACGCCCTCGTCATAGGTTCGTTGTCTGTTCGAAAATTTGTAAACCACATCAAGTAACAACACATTGATTGAGGGTCACTGCAAGGGTCAGCATTACAGATCTTGGACTGGTCTGAACCCATTGATTATGTAGTCATTTACACATGCTGTGTGTGTATAAATTTTTGTTATCACCTCTTTCTGCTGCTGTACACACACACACACACACACACGCACGCAGGCATGCACACACACACACACATACACACACAAACTATTCATAATCATGATTCACTTCTGATCTATCACAACTTCCTGCTTGGTTACATCACCCTCTGTGATATCATTAAAATGAGCAGCAGCTAAATTATTCAGTGCCAAAACATGTGAGATATATCGTAGTAGAATATCAATGAGCGAGAGGCAGCTTCATTTTTATATATCACTGTCATTTTGTATGAGTCATTTTGTATGACATCCCAAAAAAAAAAAAAAACACCGAAATGAGGAATAGCCTGTGGATTAAAGCCTAAAGCCAGAGAGAGCTCCACCTACAGGCTCCAGCTCCGCCCTGCAGCTAGACCATTGGCTGCAGGGAGGGCAGTGGGTGGGGCTTCTCTGTAGCCAGCACATCCCTGTCAATCTCCTTCCATCCAGAGTGGAGACCTGAAGGTCACATCCGGATGACATTGCAGAGAATGATTCGCTGGCAACATTGCAAACAGAGCACAGGTGATGGATATCGACAGAGTCAGGGCGCTCGGGCGCTTTGGCGTGTGCCCTTCCAAAACAGGGGTTTTGAAAGTGCATGCCTTGATTGCCCTCCCCAGCCCCTAGCCAGATGGTGTGGGCGGGTGACCTTTCCTGGGCGAGTCCTCCTGCACTGTCCTCGATTTGAATACTACATTATGGGAGCGTGTCTATTTTCGATCAGCTGCACAACACCAGGCTTGGGTAACATCAAGCAATGCCGCGGTCATCGCATAACATCACGCAGCATGTCTCCCAAACCCAAATTTCACCCCTGACAATTCATTACTGACAGCCGTAATTGTTGCATTGTGTTGCCATACCTGGACCGTGCAGCTGTGCAGCTCCCAAGTTGTTTTGTGAGGCTACTGATTGTATTCCTGCCCTGGTAGGGTAGATATTGACAGGACAGGAATTGCACCAAGTCACATGATTGCACCTGGAGGGTGAAATTCACCCACTGACTGCAGGGGGTATATAGAAGACACTGTGAAATAGGAGCAGTGAATTCGGGCTAGTGCTTTGCTGGAGCCAAGTCTATCCAATCTGGTACAGCGTGATTACCTTTCTAACAACCAGAGCAAAAGAGTCACCCATTACAGCACAAAGAATGGCTACATCTGCCCAGATCCAGATGGCTACCTGGACTTCGTCTGCAGCTGAAGATTACGGCTGAAGCTGGAACAAAAAAAGCCTGGACTCTGTATCACCCCTGTGTATCTCAGCAGCACTGCGGTGTAGTGGGTACCAGTGTGTTGTAGTGGTAAGGAGCAGGGGTAGTTAACCCAAAAGTTTTCCTGTTAGATTCCCCGCAGGGGCACTGTTGCTGTACCCTTGGGCGAGGTACTTAATCCACAACTTCCTGAGAAAACATCCGGCAGTATAAATGGATAAAATTGCAACCTTTATAAGTCCCACCCGGATGAGAGTGTCTGCTAAATGACAACAATGTAATGTTATCTGGTTGGTAGCTGTGATCAGAGATGGTGTGCACCTGTCTCCTGCATTCACTGTATCTCCATTGTTCTTAGAGCTTATGGGAATGGAAATAAAAACTTACTAGCTATCCCATAATGTACCTGTGAGCCAGCCAGAGCCAGTAATGCTAGAAGGCAGAGAGGGCACCGGCCACCCTAGTTACAAAGGCAATGGAAAACCACCCAGAATCTCGACCAGGCAGACCATCCTGGCTCCGACTCCACAGGAAGAGGGGTATTAAATTCTGATCTCACAGATTAATGGGACTCTGAGCGGTGCTAAAACCAGTGAGGCTCCAGAGCACTGCGATTCAGTCCTCCACGGTCCCCTGACATCTCTCCCGCTGGCATATTAACCACGTCATAAGGAAAGGAGCACATCGTGTCAGAATTATGGGTCACGTCTTGCAAGGCTCCGTTAGCAAAGATGAATTTCGGATAACCCTCAGCGGTGAATCACGTACCCCCTAACCCCCCTCCACCCCCCCTTCAATGTCTCCAGAGAGTACGTCGTGTCTCGTTATGCCCTGTCTGTAGGTATTGTGGCGAATACCCTTCCCTTTTACAGGCTATTAACACATCTGTGTCGCGCGTGACTCAGATGCGGCCGCACGTGCGCGCCCGACCGGAGCTCCGTCGCCGCGGCAATGGGAAAGGTTAGCTTGTAAACCCGCGGAACGCTGTCTATCTTAGGAATACATCTTTCAATCAATTCTATTAATAGACCTTCCATCCGCCGCTCGCTTCAGTTGATAGCTATTGGCTGTTATTCTGCCGAGGGAATGATAATACTGTCTGACACGCGGCGAAGGCAGAAATCGAGGGAATACTAGTGTTACTGGGGTTTCACGCTCGGAAGAATGTGTACATTTTGTAGAGAGCACAGACCTTTTTTTAGTGTGACACTGGAACATCCTGAAAACATTTAAAATGTTCTGACAGTGAACACCACTTCCCTAATCAGTTTCTAGAATGTTGGCAATCACTTAGTGAAATCAGAAGGGATCTATGCAAGATCGGGACACAGGAAAAAAAGGATGAAACTGAATGATGTTCAGACAAGCAGTCTCTCATTCAGACTTTATAATATAAACTTTATATTGCAACATAATTGGCTTGAATTGATTAAATGATTAAAAAAAAGTTTAATGTTGTGCGCATTTCAGTCTGATATGGTTTAGCCTTTGGAAGAGAAACGATAGCGCTATTCAGATGTTAGTCTGGTAAGCTGCAGTCTAATTTGAACGCATTTGCGCACGCTGATCTTCCTCACATCATTGCGTTACAGCTCGGCATATATTTGAATCAACGGTCAAGCTCTTCCAGCTAAAGCCTCGTGCAGTGTGTCCCTGGGGGGCCACTGTTCTACAGGCCCGCGCTAATTGCGGTTTTGCACGTGCATGGCTGAATGTTGCTGGCCCTGGCCCCCAGCTCAATTCCTCACCATTAACCTGCTTCATTATCCATCTCCAGTCAGTCTCCTGTTCTACCTGAGCGCCAAATGGCCCATTGCACCGCAAGTATGTCCTCTCACTGATAAGTAAATATACAGGAATGCATGAAAGCTACAGACATAATGAACCGTGTGCTTAGTTGGCTATTTGCAGGTCTCAGGTGGCAGGATTGCTCAGGGCGAAGCCAACAGCCATTAACTTCCCTGTAAGTAATTGACAGAGCTGACGTCTGGGCGAAACGCATTAGCCGCCGCAGTTATTCCACTAATCAATCGGCAGCACTGCATCTCATTTGTTTGCTTTGCCCGGCTTTTGAGCACACAGAACGACTACAAAATTCAGAACTGGAATGAACTTAAAGTCCAAGAGATTCTCACGTATGTCTGCAATGCATAAGATGTCAAAAGTTATACGTCATAAAAATTTTAAATACAACCCCCCCCTCCTCCTCCTCCCCACACACACATGCTAATAATGCTGAGCAGGACAGGTCCCAGGCTTTGACCCCAAATTTATTAAGCCGTCTGCAAAATTTACAGACCCTCCAATGTAATTTTGCTTCTCACGACAGGGCTCTTAAAGTGGAATGCCCCTTACAAGAAAGCCTAGGCTCAGCAGAAATCTATATCATCTGAATGTCATTTAGGTTTATGGTAAGTGAATTTTCATTTTTTTTCTCCGCTGCCAGTAATAATCTATGACTTAATAAACATGATATAGCTGCAGCTTTCTTTGCAGTCCCATCAGATATCAAAGCATGAATAATGTCTCATTCCGTGCCTCTTAATATAGATTTACCTCTAAAAATCATCTTATCAGTAAAACATCAGCAATTTTTAGATACAAGTATAATGCTATGTGTAAATCTATCTGGATATTGAAATGAATTTTTTATGGAAAATTATTTGAAAATACGTCGGAGCAAAAGTATTTGGTTGAGTGTGCCAAGCTCAGCTTGTTATGTGCAACCAAGTACATAAAAGGGGTTTCATTTTCTCATTGAATCCACCGTCATCATTCGTCATTGGTATTTTTAGCAGACGCTCTTATCCAGAGCGACTAACATAGGTTAATTTTTGTTACCCATTTATACAGCAATTGTGGGTTAAGTACCTTGCCCAAAGGTTCAACGGCAGTGCCCCGGCATGGAATCAAACTGGCAACCTTTCAGTTATAAGTCCTGTACCTTACTACTATGCTACACTGGTACACCAAAGGTTCACATTAAGTTACATTGCAAAGCAGTGGTATCACACACAGTCATGAATCATACTGGAATGTCTTTGGACTTGAGATGTGCTAATGAATTTGTCTGCACGTTTTCCCAAACGGTGAAGCACTTGCTGTACCCTGTGTCACAATACGCAGTTACTTCATAAATATGGCGTCAAAACAACCCAGCCTTGTTGACATCCCCCGGGCTCTTGACAGGAAATTTGTAATTAGCTTAAGTTAATTTAATGTAATTAAGTTGCTCTGGATTCGGCACACCCTTAGTCTAAGTGTCCTCCAGAGGTGTTTTCTGTCTAAAGAGGGAGAAAACATACATGGCATTGTAGTGTGATCCACACCACTGTCAGAGCCATGGGACATTTTGTGGAGGAGCCGGTGACAAACCTTACAGACAGGGAGTCGTTGCACCCCATCTAAAGCGTGCCTCTGTCCGCTCTGGAAACATGAGTTTGGAAATCCTCTATTCTATGTTTAAAGTCTTTGTGGCAGAGAGCATATTTCTGTATCTGGCTCCTCCTCACACTGTATGTTCTATTTGATCCCTGAAGTGGTGCAAAACAACCAGAGCAATCGTTATTGATCCAGAGCTATAAATACACTTTAAATTGCACAAGTTTCTTAGCAGAATTTTTTTTTTTTTGCTGACATATATCCTCATTAAAAGTAGAATGTGATTAAACTAACAGAAACCTTTTTTCCCCCCTCTTCCTGTTCATAAAACATCAAAGAGGCCAATCTGCATAGGGAACAGAACGTCTTCAGAGTAACCTCATTTTACAGGAAATTGCCATGCTGGTAATGGCTGATAGTCTGTGAAAGAGGGCTATTTAGAGTCTCTTCAGATAGGCGTGCGGCGAGGGCCTCTTTCTTCCATGTACTCCACACATTCAAATTTTACCCCATTTAATAAGTATAAACATCAGTCTAACAAACAGAATTATGTCCTTGACCGCAAAATGTTACGGTTATTTACCTGTCGTGGCAAGCATATAGTCTACTTCAGAGACCAGCTGTTGTACAAAGAAGTCTTCTGTTGCTCTTGTTAAGGGTAACAGTTAGACATTATATGTATGCGTAACAAATTACTGCTTCATGCTTATATTTGAGGTTTTTTTTTCAGGTCAGCGTTGTGCTATTTGCTGTCGTGCATCTATTGCATGTGCTGTTCCCACTGCATGTTCCCATAGGTGATGTGTGCCATTCAGTCTTGCCTTGATAGCCCCTGATGTCTCTAGAAAAGAGTATCAGCCAAATAGATAAAGCCATTAATAAAATAATTGATGTATTTTTAGTTACAATGGTCACGAAAAATACACATTCATGCTTCGATGTACAGGACACAGCTGTTCACAGTGGTCTTACATCCACTGGTTGTGCCAAAACACACAAAAAGCAACATCAGTGGCATACTTATTATTTACAAGAGAAAATTTGAAACAACAACAACAACAGTGATTTATTAAATGCAAATGTCAACAAAATTTAACTCATTAAGAACATTAACTTAATTGCACTTATTACATTAAAAACATCACTCTGTCTTCAAAAATACAGCCTGTGGAGACTTACAAAATGAAATAAACATTTAAAATGTTAACAAAAAACAAATGACATGGCCATCTCTAGGTCCAGGGGAATTTTGAAGATTAGATTGAACATAAGGATAAAATAATACAATTATGTTTGGAGGACTTTGACATATTTCTGCCAGCCTTGTCTATCTTTATTTCTGTAATTAACAGGTTTTTGTTATTTGTGTGATTTTTTTTAGAGTTTTTAGAGTGTATGTACATGGATACATGCATCTGTGTGTTAGCAAGCATTCTAATTATCTCCCTAAATAGGCTTCTCAACACTGCAGAAACATGACCATTTCAGCCCCCATATTAGTAAATAGATCAAAGTGTTTAATCAGAGCACCCCGCTAAATGAGATCTGCTTAGACATTTTCAAGCTAATAAAGCAAGTGTATCACAATTAGTGAAGCAGTTCCCTCCAAATGATAAAGAACACTCTTCCTCTCACACGCAGGCATGAACACACACACACACACACACACACACACACACACACACACACACACACACACACACAGCCTTGCTTCCAAATTTACTGGATTCCAAATGTACTCCCAGAGGCTACTATATAAATATATGTGTGTGTGTGTGTGTGTGTGTGTGTGTGTGTGTGTGTGTGTGTGTGTGTGTGTGTGTGTGTGTGTGTGTGTGTCTGTCTGTCTGTCTGTCTGTCTGTGTCAGTACTCTTTATGAAAATGGCTCTATAACTTTGTGCAGGAGGAGTGTGTCATAATTCAAAACATTATTTAATAATGTTAATTATTTATTTGGCACACACCTTTACACAGGATGACTTATCCAACACAATGGCACAGGAACAAAACCAAATTCACTCCATGTACCAGGCTGTATAGCGCAGGGATCAATTTAGGGGCCTGTGAACTTGCTTTTACCCACAGGGTCTGAATAACTTATCAAATACAAAAATGTGACGTACACACACTAACAGGATTTTCAAATTATATTTGCTACAGTAAATTGGGGGAACAGCAAAGGTTATTTTTGCCAAAATACAAAATCAGATTTTGGAAAAAAAAAGGTCCAGCAGAACAGTAGACCTCCTCGTGGGACGGTGAATTTTGCTATGCTGCCATGGTGACCAAGTGGCACATTTCCCAGATTCCCTGTCCCGCCCGGAGACCATGAGAGGGGACAGGCCCTCAGAATTCCCTGGGGTGCACGTATTGCTTGTTGCAGGTCAACACTACATTGCCTAACAACAGCCACTTTCTGATCTGCCCCACAGATCCTGTGACTCTTGTTCTCCCTAACCGACTCTAGTCCCAGTCCCGGTCGGATAGGCCTGTGTTTTATGTTCAGAACCCTGGAGACGTGACATCTAACTTGCATCCTCTAGCCACTCATCCTCTGTGGTGCCATTAACCACATTACAGAGCTGTTTTCCACAGTCATTACTGCTTTGAGACTATGAGCATACCTCGGGGGTGGGTGGTGGGGTGACTTTTGACGTCAGTGACTCGCACCCTTGACTGCCTGGGATGCTTGCTCCATGGCTAGAGGAAACATAAGTACGGCTAACGGTGTGGATTAGCCCTGAAAACTCTGGCCTTGTGACTGCAGGGTCACGGGTTCATATTTTAAGTGTGACAAAGCAAATGTGCCTTCAGGCAAGGTACTGTCTCTGAACTACATAAGCAAAACAGAGGTGGCATATTGCACAGGCCGAAGAAAAGGCAACCTCAACTATACTGGAATGTGAACTCAAACCATACTGTGCTGGGCAGTTTTTTGTTTTTGTTGAGCATTAGAATTGGAAATAGCTTTAGGAATGATTATTGCTCCCTTTTGGTTGGAGCTGGCCTTAAATGGCATGAATCGAATCACATTGGTCATAATCTTCAAAAGCAATCTAAACTCATGTAGTTAACTAAACTCATGTCAACGTAACCACATTGGACACCGAGAACGATAACAGCAACAGTGATGGTTGGGATATCATCAAAGCTGCTGGGTAGTGTCAATGTTTGACGGGATGTGAGAGAGACACACAGAAAGAGCAAGAGTGTGTGTGTGTGTGTGTGTGTGTGTGTGAGAGAGAGAGAGAGACAGAGAGAGAGAGAGAGAGACTGAGACAGAGAGAGACAGAGACAGAGAAAAAGACAGAGTGGAGACCTTTGTGTCCGCTGCAATCACGCCGTTATTATTGGTATTCCGTTAAAACCGCAGGTATAAAATGAAGCAAGCCAAGCGGCAGACGGCCAGGTCACTCCATCTTATGGGAAATGGGATTTTGGCTTTGTTTGTTGTTCTCAAACGAGTGGAGAGGGCCCTAAAACCATCCCAGCCTGGTCAGAGGTCCTTTTTCTTAATAACAGCCAGACTCCGCTGGTCCTCAGCTGGCACACAATGGCAGCGCGGTCTCGCCTGTGTTGATTTCGGGGGCGTGCGACACAGGGCATGTTCTTGGTCGTCTCATACAAAGCCCCTCACGTTGTAATCCTGAGCGGGGGCCGATGCAGTGTGGAAGTTTGTTTAAAAAACGAAGGCCCACACCGCAGCGCTGATCCGCCGGCCTTGCTTGTTTTTGATTTCACCGCTAGAACTCTGCTGAATTTTAAATATTGATCTTTTATTACAGGGACTTAAATGAACGTCGTTCACTCCCTGAGCTCCACGGCCAAGATAAGCAGCCTCTTTGGAACTTCGGTGCTTCCTGCTTTGAACACAGGTCTGAGCAGCGTTCATTTTGAAACAGGACTCTTGTTCTGACTCAGGTGGAGTGCGGATGGTCTGGAACACACTCAAGTGTACACAGTACATGACATCAGTCAGTCCCCTCTCTCGTGCTGTGGGGAGATAGCATTATTACTGCCATTCTGCAAATGGATTTGTGAAACAGACAATACAAACAACAAACAAGGCTCACGGATACAACAATTGAGCAGAGACACTCTGGGAGAAAACATTTTAGTGTGTAGATGAAATGTAAATAGAGTGTTATTCGACATTGCTGTGAACAAACATTCCCATAACCTTCCTGCTGTAAATGAGGTTTTGGCTAGGACTCAGTAGAAGGGCACAGAAAGATCCAGTGTTAAAAAACACTGCTTACAGGCACATAAACTTAGAGAAAGTTGGCACTGACTGTTAGAGAAAGCACTTTATACTTTATTAAATTGAATCTTGACTCTTTAATTTGGACAGTATATAGCTGGTCAGATGAAAATTGTCTCTGGAGTTTTCCTACTTTCTATTAGATTTCCATTACATTTTAAAGTATGTACTACTTTCAAATGTATTTTGTACGAGGTGTTTTTTTCCCCATAAACTAATCAGCAGTTGAATACCTCAGAAATTACAGAGTTGTTAAAGAAATCCGTAACACTTTTTAGTGGTGTTTGTTGGAGTGACCTGCTTTGCTCTCGAAGGCGAACAAGCCAATTACCGTCGCGCGTGTCCCCGAGCTGAAGCCATCACGCTCGGGCGTCTTAAGAAGCTGTGACACGCAGGCAGCGGTACGTGCGGAACAGGCGTGTGGGGATCGGCAGCTACAGTTGATACATGTCAAGGACAGTCGGTGCACTTGCGTGCAGCCGGCGCACTAAAGCCGCTGCAACCAGCGGGGACGTGATCGTGCGGCGAGTCCGGGGCACGATCAAATGAAAACCCATGTCCCCTTAAACCAACTGGTTACAATGTGACAGCCTTCAAGTGAAGGTAACGTTGGTGACAGTAGAAAATCTGGAGTAAAGTAATGCGTTTTCAATGCAGTGCGTTTAATAATGCACTTCATTTATGATAAATAATATCAATGTCGTTCAAGTCAGTAGACGAACAGTTTCGAACATATTCAAAGAGAAAATGTCTGTTTATTTTATAATGTGTAGTTAATCATACCGTAACATAAATTAGTTAATATGTGAGGTTTATAATATTGAATAGCATTGGCATGCATGGGTATAGAGTTTTATGGATTTGTACTCCCTTCCCAAGGTAAACACAAGAAAATCAAACAAACCTTTCTGTAATGTGTTGAAGCTACACAGATCACCAGAATAAATAACTGCCAGTCTCATAAAATCTTTTGACGTTTGTTTATTTCCAAAAGGTTCAAACTTCATCTACTATTATTTTGAGTCCGCGCAATCTGTTATCATAACTTGCAAGTAAATTATCCGCAGAATAAATACATGCACCAAGATCTACACAGACCGTGAAAACAGATGACAAAAGACTGTGGGAATGAAGCTATTTTAACAGCAGTTCTTATAGGCTTTTAAAGTGGAGAAGCGTTGAGTATTAAAGGTGACGTGTCATTGGTCGACGTCTTGTTGATTTTAGCGCTGCTGGTGAGATTATAATTAAAGCAGGTGTGTTAGGGAGTGGCGCTCTCTCGCTTTCAGCCTGCAGGTTTAGCTAATTGAGTGGATGGGGTAACACCTGGTCTTTGTGAGGATAGTTTGGTGAGGACTGTTTGTTTTTTGGTTTTGGTTTGTGTAATGAAGTTTGTAATTAGATGGCTGGGGGTTTGACCTACTGGTTTCATTCATTCTCAATTGCCTTTTTGTTTTGCACCATCTAATTGAGTCTTTTAGTCTATGTGACTAAAATTATTTACGTTTAGATGCTTTTTTTCAAACCTTCCAGACTCTGTCAGCCTACTGTCCACTTCAGTTCACCTTAATGTGTTCTACAATACTGTGTTCTACAATACCTGCAACGTGGTTTTTGAATCACATGATGGAGTGCAAAAAACACATTTGGAAATGTGAGTAACCCCTGGTTTTTAATATGTTCTGCATTTTGTCACATTGAGTGGTGCTATATGTATTTTCAAATTGAAATGGTGAACTGAAGCTACCTGCTGGTTCTTTGCAAGCTTAATCATGGCGGTGTCCCAAACTGGGTAACAGTTCACCAGTCCCTGTGGATTAAAACAGTTCTGTGGACTGGAATGAGGCTGAAAGCCAAACGCTAGACTCACTTTCACGTGTACGCCTATACAATACACTGAGGGATATGTTTGTGCTGGCATCACGGCGCACACAACCAAAAAAAAAAAATTATTCACATTCATATTCACAAGGAAACCACATCACATGTGACAGGCAGAGGGGACATAAAATTGAGAGCTGAATGAAATATTTAAAAAGAATGCAATTGCTTGGAAATGTTAAGGACTGTGCATCTCCCATTTCAGGATATCCTCTGGTCTGCACCTGTGCCTCTTCCCTGCCACAGGGGGAATAAAAAAAAAAATCTCAGCATGCAGAAGAAATGAATGTTTGGATTATACAGATAATACATTTGCTAGATCTCCTGACTGCAGTTTAATATCTACATGTGAACCCATGGGCAGGCTGTAAGGTGGCTATACTGTATATTATCTCTGGTGCAGAGGACTAAAGCCAGTACCATTCTCTTGGTTTGTTTAATGGTGGGGTCTGCGTCAGGCTTGGCGCCTGGGCAAAATGCAGAGGAGTGCACAAGTGACAGACATCTCGATATAAGGGGGACAACTGGGGGTGCACTGAGGTCCATCTGGGGGTGCAATGCACCCCTAAGCACCCCCATAGCGCTGACCCTGGACAGCATGCAGATGGGAGTCAGGAGGCTATACTGTAGAACTGGTGCAGGGTCACATGACTCCTTAAGTCATTGCTTCCAAATTAGTTTATGTAGTGGGGAATTTTTTTTTTTTTTTTTTTTTTTTTTATGATGATGATGGACATGTTTCTTGTAGCAATGCTGTGCTTTCAGTGCAGCAGAGCTGAATAAGAGAGGCCCGACTGGCCCTTCTCTGTGCAGAACCTTGGAGGTGGAGGCAGATGCTGAATCAGACCATGAGGTCCCAGACCCAGACGTGCCCTCTGTCTGAACATTTGTATAACCCCCTACTCGCCAACTTAAAATGTGATTTATATGATGGGTATTTTTGGAAGAAGCAGTTTCGTGTCCACGGTGGATTGTGAGGCTGTCGTGTTGGGAGAGTGAAAAGGTCAGATTGCTTTCATGCGTTGGGCTTGACACACATCTCCTCTGCTTTTTTCCCACCAGTGCGTTCTACAGCGCGTCGGCCCATGCACATCTCCCTGCCATGCAGGGTGTGTCATAAATACTTAACCGGGGCCTTCCGCCTTGCAGGGAAATCTGGCATCCTCCACTCCTCGTTCTTAAATTAGCCGTGTTGCTATAAAAAACGCATGTCCTCCTTTGAGGAAGGTAGAGTAATTGTCCCATTTTAGCGCTTGCATTAAAAATCCATTGAGCTAAAAAAAAAAGTTGGGCATCCTTTATGCACGTGTGCATGCACTCACCCACACACATACAAAGCTAAGCAAAATCCATCAGCTAAGCAAAATCCATCCATAAAGCCACAGACATCAAACACTGGGTAACTTCTGCAATACTGCAATTGCACCATCGTAAGACTAACTTCATAGATAAAACTTCAGTTTGATTGCAGTTTAATTTTTCTCATCTGGGAAGAGTAACTTCTTGTTGTTCCGTCACTCCTCAGTGCACTCTGTAAGCCTAATGCAGAGTGAACAGTGTGTTCTCGTGGTCACAGTGGACCACGGCGATGCTGTAAGAATATCCAGTGCAGACACGTGCACAGAACATGGAAGAGCCTGAGAAAAAGGTTGCCAGAGTGGCAGAATGCCCAGGTCGTGTTTTCCCATGCTTTTTCTTCTGCGCTCTTTCACTCTTTGTCTTTGCTTTGATAGAGCCTTCTTGCGGTCTCTCTGGAGGATCTCCTGACCTTATGTTCGTGGACATGCAATGTCGCTGGTAGAAATAAGGGCAGGCATGCCCTGGTTTTCCATTGTGTGATTTTGTCATGAGGTTTATCTACCAATTGTACAGTATCTCACTACTGCAGTGATGAACCGTTAATGTGCCACAACTGCACAATGGAAAGAAAAATCTTTTTTTTTTTTTTCTTTTTCTTTTTCTTCTCAACTCAGCCTAAAATTGATGGAAAGGTAGTTGCTTTTTCATTTCTGGAATCTCTGTTACAGGTACACAAAATCCATCTGTGTCTGCTAGACAGCACACCAGCCAGCTTCAATCTAAAGCTAGCACATTTTGCCTGGAGGATGGAAGTCTTAAATGCGCATCGAGTAAACAGAGGATAAGGATAAGGAGGTTGCTAAAAGTGTGCTATTTCCACCTCATGAGACGTGTGATAATACACGTTAAGGGACGCTTCAGGGTTATCTGGGGTGACATAATAAAGGAATTAGCAGCTTGTTCTGGAAGCAGATGGTGCCTGAGCCTGTCCAGGGAAGCATTCCATTCTTTTCTTTTATTTTGACATCATAATGCATGTCTCCATCCATTTTAGGTGTCTTAGATCTTTGCAAGTAACATGGTGAAATGAGTGACAACCTTCTACAATCTAATCAGTGATGCAAGGAAATTATGGCATGGCAGGGGGTGAATTTTTTCATCCTTTGGAAGGGGGGGAAGTGGTGGTAGTGTTGGTGAGAGACTGTGTAGGTGTGCTTGTGGCTACAGCAATTTGCTCACTCTTGTTCTTGAATCAGAGAGTCATGCTGTTGTGTCGTTCTCATTCTTGAATCAGAGTTGTGCTGATCTTTTCCTGCATCAGCCGCAACCAGCTTGAGCCTTTCCCTCAGGCTTCGAGAGTCTCTTGGCAGTAATAATGCAGACTAATACTTTTTTGGTACAGTAACTCCTGGGAATAGGAATTTGCCTGAGGGTGTTCATGCGTATTAGTGACTGTAGGTGGGATGGTAAAAGTATACTGTATTGCAGTGAAGAGGTCAGCCTTTTCACAAAAACCATTCCTCAAAAGCATGCTGAATTGTTAAATGTCCTGACCTTGGAGATTGTGAAGCACGTAAATGCAAGGAACTAGCTTCCTGGACATGAAATTAAGTTTGGTTTAGTTTCACCCAATCAAAGCTGTTAAACTTCATTCCTGAATTAATTTTGTGCTGCATAGTGACACATTTTTCATATGTAGCAGGTAACTGCCTGATTCACAGGTTTGTTACAATACTTAATGTGCCACATTAACATTATTATTCATAATTTTGTGAAATTTGGAAAAACGTCATTCAACTGCCTAAAATTTAAATTGGAATATTTTTCTTGCTCAAATAAATTTGAAAAAATATTCATACTCCCTAGCATCTTCAAACAAAACCCTGCAAAAATAGTCCCCCTTCAACATTCAGTTGGTATTCAGCTTTTGGAATTTTTCTAGAAATTGCTTGTCTAACCCTTATATTGACACTCAAAATCAAGTTACGCCCACAGAAAGATCTATTAGTAGTATTCATCCTTGTGATTAAACTTAGAGAGCAGTCTATGAAATTCTGTTACAGTTTGTCAGATTTCAGGGTCATTGGTCTTTAGGTGATGGCTATGAAATATTCACATGAAGCTGAACCTGTCAATTTCCAATGTAGCTTCCATTACCTAGAAGTTCAAGGTTACCAGAGGGGTCGTTACATTGTATTAAAGATAATTTTATCTTAGTGTCCTGTGAGAAAGGTGAGTCAGGATGCAAACTGAAACTATTGCAGATTGTTTATTTCTTCACAAAAGCCTGGAATATTCAGCATACAACATCTCAATATGTACCGTTCGGTTTTGTGTAAAAAAAAAATTCCTGTATTTCTGGCAGAATGGCAGGAAAAAAGGAAGAAACCAATTTAGGAAGCAGGGCACAAAAAGAGGCCATACAGATTTGTCAGACTAATGACAATCCCCACCATGCTTTGTGACTTCTGAAGTGGTTTCTTCAGTGCTGACAATGCTCATCTTTCAGAGCTGTTAAAGTGCTCCAACAAGTGCCAAAATAGGGATATTCTTTCTTTATCTGAGCAAAAAAAGATCCAGTCAGTTTATTTTTCTCGCTGAATCATGTTTTTGTTAAAGTGTGTGAGACTGAATCTTGAGCATCTTGTGTAGAACTGTTTTGTGCAGCATCAAGGGCCTGTTTAATCAGACATCCTGTCCCTTACCATTCATTTTCCTCCCCTACAGTCAAATAATGCCTTTTCTTTGCTCATGGTACCTGTTCAATACAGCAAGAAATAGAATTGTTCTTGTCTGGGGAAAAAGGAGCCCTAAGAACACACAATGTAGCATGTACTTGCACATGAACGTATGCATGCATGGTGCAGTTGTCAGATGGCAATAAACACCTTGGGTTAGTGCATATGGGAAACTTAAGATAAGGCTACAGTGCAATGGGGGAAGAGGACCACATGACTTTTCACCTATTGATAAACCTGAAGAGTTTTAACTAAATTAAACCACAAACAAAAATGAAATGTAAATGTAAACTGCTGCAAATAACGATGCCAACTGTGGGGATATTGTCGCAGAACATGGACAGTCATTGGACAAATTTTTCACTTTTGTCATTCGGTTTGGACTGGAGATTGAGCTACATGTGGCCCGCATGCTCAAAAGAAGGTACTTCTTGACACTTCTCTGGGGTGTGTTCACCACATTTGTCCAGTGTGTTCGACAGTTCCTGAGTCACAAATTGCGTGAGAACTTGGTACAAACTTGTAAAGTGGGCTCAGGGCTGCAGTCCTTATCTGCTTCTTGAAAGTAAACCGCCTTCGTGCTGGACTGTAATTAATCAACACGGCTCAACAGCACATGGGTCTGCTCCAAACCCCCCCGACGTGTACAGCGCTGTGCGCTGGCTGGCGGACAGACGCAAAAGCACTCCGCTCCCGGCAATCGGAGAGGGGGCTCGTTTCAATGCCCCGGAGGATCTGGCGAACTTTTCGGTTCAAAGGTCACAGAGAAACGGGGACGGAGGCACGTGTAGCCATCGGAGACCCTCATGTACAGGATCGGAGCAAGCAGAGCGTGAGGCGATCACCTGGACTCGGCACACGCACACACATGCAGAGGCCGCACAGACGCCACTGAAGCACCTTCTGGATGCCTCTGTTCGCATGCAGGCCTTACCATGACAAGCCCCCCCCCAGTCAAAGATCTGCTTCTACCCCAATTTATCACATTTTCCAGTGTAACCACACGGAGGTAATTTACCCCACTTCATTGCACACACTGTATGTCCTTTTAGACAGATCACGTTCCAAAGTCATGTAATGATGCGCGTAATTATCCCGAGAGTCAGGAAATCAATCGGCATTTTCATGTGGCTTAATCTGCACAGATTGCTCTGTACCTTCAGTTCATGCTTTGCCAAATTAAGTTTTTTATAGTATTGAACAATTTTTTAAAATTTTATAGTTGAGTTTATTAGTGTCTTGTGAATGTTTAAATAATGACCCTGATGCAACCTAAAAGTCTTTAAAGTTAAGATGATAACCACAATAATTAAAAAGAAAATAAAATCATGAAAATCATAAATAATTCACTCCTCCTGTTTGAGGAAAGGACCCTCCTCTTGAACATATTTGACAAACAAGCCAACACTTGCAGTTAAATCCCACCCGCAGCTGATCCTGCTCTTTAAAGGCAGATTTGCTCTGGCTCCATGCAGTGATCCATGGGTGCAGATAGGAAAACCACTGTCTTCATTCATCACTGTAAAGGAAAACTATGGCCCTCTGATCTAAGTGATGTCAGGACAGAGGACGCTGTACCTTTCTGAAGCGACACGGCGCCGAGCGCAGCTCCTGTCTGAGGTTGCCGTGACACCGCTGCCCGCACACACATGCATGTGAGTCCAGGTGATCAGGTCATGTGATCGCGTGGCTTGCCCTGATCCCTACACATAAGCCCACCCCTATCCCCCCCCCCGACGGCACACGTGCCTCTGTCCCCCATCCCTCTTTGGCCTTTGAACCAGAAAGTTCACACGAACCTCCAGGGCACCGCAAGGAGCCCCTCCCCACTGTGGGAACGCTGGAGAGGAGGGCTTTGTGTCCAGCCCTCGGCCAGTGCTCTCTGATGCATGCATCTGGGGAGGGGGAGGGGGAAGGGGGGTGCTTTGGAACTGGCCCCGGTTCTGTTGAGTTGCACTGGTTAATTACAGCACAACATGGTAGGTAGTGTTTTTTTGGGGAGGTAGGGGGGGAACCATGTAGCTCATGGCTGTGAGTCCCCACCGACGGGAACACTCGTGCAAGGTACGCGGCTTGAAAGTGCGAGGGGGAAAGCCTGTCAAACCGATGCGCAGAAAGGGCCGGGGGAAAGCTTAACTATTAAAGCAATTATTAGCAGGGGTCTTTGAGGCCTTGTCATGGTCCAGTTGAGCCTGCTGTCAAAGGCATGGAGGCCCTACTGCTGGAAGCGGGGCCCTCTGGCCCGTCCAGGCCTGCACCATTTAGTTCTCATGCTGCTCTCAGGGAGAAAAAAAAACGCCAGCACTGCACTCTGTTTTTTTGCTTTCGTTCCGGATCACTGGAATGAGGAGAGTTCTCACAAAAAAATGTGCCACCTGATCGTTCGTAGGTCATCCCTTTGTTACTAACGTCGGCAGTCCCTTATGAAGTGGTAAAATCTGTTCAAGTGTGAGTGTTCAAGTGTGTTCAAAGTGAGGGATACTGAATTTTAGGACTGTATTTCAGTACAAGGCAAAATGTACTGCATGCTTTTGAGATGTATATAATACAATATGTGCATGGCATTGCATAAATGAAAGCTGCAAAGACTGACATTTTTTGATGCAAATATAAACTTTGACCAAATTCTTTGAAATGTGTTAAAATGCATACCTTGTATTTTGGATGTTGCATTTGACTACCAATTGACTGTCACAACAGTATGCTTCTGGCTGTCTCTGTAAGTTTGTGAGTTGACGCCTGTCTCTGTGTCCCTTTCACCCCAGCCTCTGTCAAACCCACCTGCTTCCAGGCATAATTGCAGAGTGTTGCGTTAAATGCCTCAGACCCATTACAGGTGGGTGTCTGCACCAGTAGCATACGAGCCTGACTCTAGGAGGAATGGCAGGGAGTTGAGTGATTGTTTTTAGGGGGGGCGGGGGTGCCCTGGGTGTCTCACGGAGAACCCCCTCTCACGCGACCCCCTGGCCACTGTCTGAACCAATACAGATCTCCCCCCGGCTGCCGATAGCTCCGCTCCACGCTGGCCGCCGGCCGGGTCCGCGCACCGCCCGGCGCTAACTTCCCGCGCTAAGGCCGCGCGGAGGTCCGGTGGTGCCGGGATCGCCGCGCGCAAGTTTGCAGGCGTCATCTTGTCTCCTTTTATCGCATCCAGATCCCACGGATGCCGTGCTTTCTCCGTTACACCGGCCCGGGCTTCCCCCCCATCTCCTCTTCCGTCCTCTCACGGAAAACAGTCCCGGCTGTCCCCTCGCGGAAGGCGGACCGCTGTCCCGCTGCATTGCTGCTTCGCAGTGCGGGACTGACATCGATCAGTGAAACGAGCAGCACTCGGGTGCCGGTCTTTGTAATCTGCATGTTTAACAACATGTGCAGTTTTGAGACGCTGTGCGCGATCAATCTTTTGTCAGCTGTTTTTGTGGCAGTTTAGCGTATTCCATGTGAAAAGAAGCCACACCGTGAAATTTATAGACACTCGGGGACCATGCAGTGTGTTTTCCCACAGGCTGTAAAAACATGTTCCTCTCTGTCACTCCATCTGTCAAACACACTTAGTCAGCTAATCGGAGAATGATGATAGGAAGATTAAATAGACTATTAGAGAAGACATTGTTTGGAATTTGAAAACCAAAAAAAAAAAGCTTTTCAGCGGAATCCAACTGAATCCAACTACAGTTGTTGAGATATTTCTTGCTGTCATTTGGGGAATTACTTAAAGAAGTGTTCTTTTTTCATTGGGCTCCTGGTGAACAGAAAAGGATTAACCTATTTTGAGGAAACAGAATCGGACCCAGTGACAGAGACATATTTAGGACCTGGAGAACTGATACACTTCCAGTGTAGATTGGATGTTGTTGATGGTGTTGTCCACTTTCAGTGGTTTAATTTGGACTGAGCACATTGTTAGATTAATGAAACTACACATGCAAGAGACTGACTTATCAAACATGGCCTTTGCGTATCTATACTCCTAAAGTTTACTTGTAACTCCAGTTGTAAAACAGTCATTGACATTCTCAGACCCCCACAAAGACAGCTGGTTTAGGTACCAACCGCTGCAGTTTTATACTTGAGCACAGTGGTTGGGATTTATTTTATATTTAACTTGATTCATTTAGATACACACATACTATGCATACAGTGGAATGCAATGGAAGATTGGCAACTCACCCTGAATGAAACTGTCTGCCGGGCAAACATATGATAATATGTGGTCATTTAGAAATGTTTACCTAGAGCTCAAAGGAGACATTGAGAGACGCTGGCCCAAAAAGTGATATCAAGTGTAAAGAAGCAGGAAAAGGAGTGTTGACTTTTGTCCAGATAGTGGAAACATTGGATAGGCTAACTAAGAGTGAACTCTTTCAATTAAGATTGCTTCATCATTAGCATATTTTCAAATTCACCCTCAGGATTAGAAATAAAAATTGGTAGAGAGATTACAAAGAAACTGTTTTAGATAAATGAAGGAAGGATTCCTTGTGACTGTGGAGAGATTAATTTATTCCCAGTTTTTTTAGCAATTCATCATTTAGTGTGGAGGCTGGACTTTGGTAAATAAGCAAGCACAATTAGTGCTCATGTAATTAAGTTGACTCTTAATTTGCTATAGGTGGAATGCTTAAAATAGGACATTTTCTTCTGACAGTGCTCAAGGTGAAATGTAAATGCCTTTTTTCTTTATAAAGTTGTAAAAAAAAATCATGAGTAACTTTTAAATGTAAAGGTCATTAGTGAAACTAGCATCCAAACTATCTTATATTTAGATTCTTCAAAGTGGCTGTTACAGAATAACCACGAGGCGATATGGGGGGGGTTTGGTGATGCCGTGATGATGTTTTATTCACCCAAGTCTGTGACAGGTGAAAATTCATACATAGGCATGAACTTCACTTTCATTTATATTTGTCTAAGAAACAAAGTCTTTAGATCAAAATGTCTTTGAATGCATGTTTCACCATTATCTTCATCGGGTGTGTCCAAACTTTTGACTGGTACTGTACATACAGTGCAGTGCACACATGCATGTCCCTCTCTCCGAAATGTGCTTTAAACACTGTACACGTTCAGGATGGAACTTTCTAGAGCACCTCTTAAAAGGAACTTTTAAAAAGGCACAAGAGTATATGGAAACTGGAATACACAAGCTGTTGCTGAGGAGTGTAGAAAACCACAAATAACTCAATTCATTTGCTTCCAGCATTTCCTCCTCTTCTACAAAACGTTAGCACACAGTAAATATCTTAATCTCCCCATCAAATCACAGATCGAGCCATAATTAATTATACAGTACTGTCTTTTTTGCTCAATTTATGACGTTGGGAACACTCACATTTGCATGTTTATTTGCTGTGTGGGGAACATGGCCTCTGTCAGTCTGCCTACAGAAAATAACAGGCTATTTAAGGAGCATAATCAGTTTGAGAGCCGGAGAGATGTTAAAGTGGATAAAAAGCCGGTAATAAATCTGTCACAGTGCTGTAAACACCCACACCAAACATGCTCAGTGCCAGCGCAGCTGTGGCTTACATACCAGTCTATATAGCCTGTGATGGAATGTTTTACTCAAGCAGTTATTGCAAACATTGAATGTCGTAAATTCAGCAGTTGCATGAGTTATTTCAGGTACACAGGTGTTGAGTGCTTTGTTTTATACTTGAGGGGGGAAGAAATCATTAAAAAGTTATGCATCTTTCATTTTTTAGGGGAACCGTGACACGCAACGAGTGTAATATCACAGCTGAGGATCCTGGTGAAATACCCCTGACACAGGTGGTAAGTGAACATATAGAGTCTTTCATGCCATTTTTTTTGAAATTATGACATTTTAATTTTTTATGGATATAAATCTGTGGAGCATAATTAGTTTTAAATGAGACTGACTCCTCAACGATTTTGCTGATGCGGCAACATTGCGACAACACTGTGTCAGTGTTAATACAAAGCCATGGAAAAACTGCCAGAACGTCTAAGCGGGCTTGATGTGTGTGGCAGACGGAACTAAACCCAGCCTGAGCTGGAGGTACACTGTCAGACTTCACACTGACATGTCAAGTGTAAAGTTTCGGAAGAAATTATGTGAATCCACTTAATACTGCAGAGCGGAAAGATGAATTTGTGATTCGCTTGACATTGTATGATAAGGTACACGGCTGACTTACACAGAGGGGCAAGGGAATGGTGGGCTAGGACGTGTATGGGTTGTATGGTACAGGTGAATGTGGTGAGGATGAATAGCAAGGGTTGGAGCTGGTTTGGTGTGGCATGAATCAATAGGATAAGGAAAGTAAAGGTTAATAATGTTTGCCCCATGCGGTCCCACCAGGGCATAGGGGCACTGCAGTCATTAAAGTTTGAAAAGGGGGGGGCCCCGTGGTGATTGTAATTTTATGTATCTTTATAGAAATTTGAGCAAATTTCTCAAACTCCCTCCCTGTGGAACTGTCAAAAATAAATTCCAAATGTGACCATATTTCAATTTCAAAGAGAGGGAGAAATCAACAGAATTAATTTATAGTATGGATTTTTGTATGGAATTTTATGGCTTGAACCTGCAGACCCTAACAGCACACCAGCGTGTTGTGGATGTTGTTTTGTTGGTGCCATACATTTGTTTTGTTGACCTAGTATTTACCCCCCCCCCATTATATGCTGTGTTTTCTTCACATTTTTCTTCTACCCACACCCATCTTCATTTATTTTTTAATATTGTCAATTTCTGTGACATCACCTGCAGCATTCATTGTTATGATCACCAGTTTGCAGCGAAGTTGGCACAGCATTGAAATTTTCAGTGTTTTGCTGGCTCATTGCAAGAGAAATGTACTAAATATAAAGAGTCACGCAACAGTTGGCTAGCCAGCACCCAATTTGCCAGCTAGCTCATGTTGCACCCACACCAAGTCACTGTAAGGTACCAGTCAAGTTGTATTGCTCTCCAGGGTTTCCATCAGCAGACAGCTGACGCTAACGTTGAAAGACAGCAGGTTGATGTCAAAGTTATGCTTTGTGTGATCACAGACCTCTGAAAACCATGGTTAGCAATCCTGACAGCAACAAACTAACAACCCTCCACCTCCCCCACAACACTACACACAAACTTTTTTTTATTATTTTGGATGTACATCAGTCCCTAGAACAACCTTCCAGCCACCATCCCCATCATCAAATCCTTCAGATTGATGGAAAACTATAAGTCATGTACAGTGTGGAGCCTCTTGAGGTTTCTGCACCAAACAGAGAGGGCTTGATAGGTTGAACAAAAATTCTGTTTCATTCCCTGGTATTTGCTTCCCAAGAGACAAGATAGTACACCTCTCGAACATAATCCAGGCTACTGTAAATTCACTGTGTGCAGAGTGTTCAGACTTGATGGACTGAAAATGATTGTTCTGCACATTGAGTTGCCCATTGCACATTTCATATTTAATCACATTGCGATATATATGTACACACAATGAGGGCAAAGTTCTGCACAATACAGATAGCTTGGTGCAAGTAAGGTCAGCCTCACAGACCACCTGCATATCGAAACTTTGCTGCCTCTTCCTGTTTCAGTAAATGTGCTCATTCTCATTCTGAAACCCTCTGATTGGCGAGAACCTCTCATTCATGTGTTGTCTTCATCTTTCATGCATTTTTGGAATGTAATGAGTCTTGGTGTCTAGGTCCTCCATAGACCAGGATATGTCTCCAGTGCTACTTGTAGTCTGTGTAGTGCTGGACATTGCTGTTTTGATTTTTTTTTTTTAACATGCTCATCACTAATTTGATTTTAAAAATGTCTAGTATGTGAAAGGGACGAATTCACTTGTGATTATGTGTCCCATTCCCAAATTGTTGGCAATTAGTCAATGATGCAATGACTTCGTGTGATTACTCAGTTCACTTGTACACAGCAGCCAACATGCGACTAATTTTTTTATTCATTGGGAATGGATGCATCTCTAAGGCATCTGATACTACTGGAAAACAAAAAAAAAACTTTATGGTAAACTTTTGTTTGACATTTGCGGCAGTGGCAGCAGTGTAGCATAGTGGTTAAGGAGCAGGACTCCTTGCCAGTTCGATTCCCCGCTGGTGCACTGCTGCTGTACCCTTGGGCAAGGTACACAACCCACAACTGCCTCAGTAAATATCCAGCTGCATAAATCGATAACATGTAAAAACCTGTAATTGATGTAAGTCGCTATGGAAAAGAGCATCTGCTAAATGCCAATAATGTAATGTAATTTGATAATACACAATTACTGGTAATATATAATAATGATAATAATTATGATGATGAACAATGAGCATATTCCCCAAGATAAGTGTGCAGGTTATTCTGCACTTAAGACTTACACTTAAGTCAGTTTCACACATGTGGTACTGAGGCTAGAATAGAGCCCTGTGTCAGGTTTTTCACCCAACTCTTCTAGACATTGACCATAATCAAATCAGACAGTGTGGTAGAGATCTGTGAATTCCTGTTTTGTAGCCAAGTGGAACTGACTACTTTTTTTTTTTTTTTTTTAGAGATGTTGATTTTTAAACTACAGCAACAGAGTCTATTTATATAATAACTTGTAAAAGGAGGAAAAAAAATAAATGAATATGCAGAGCATTACTGGGGTCTAACAGAGTGTTTGATTTTTTGAATCATTTGTTGAATGAATGTTTCAATTACCATCAAATTACTGGTTGTAAACTTTCCCAGAAGATGTTTGGCCATTAGAGAAATTGCACAAATGTCACAAATGCAGAGAAAAGATTTATCTCTTTTCCATTGACCGGTTACCCCACTGACTTCACGTGGGGAAAGAGAGTTAATGGATATTGAGAAGAAAATTGATTACAAGACAAATGTCAATCAGGAATGTTTCATTAGGGAAGGCAGCAGAGGGTTACAGCACAGATAATCCATATACTGATTTTTAGGTCAACATATTTCAGTAAATAGGTACTTCTTCTCTTTATATCTTCTGCACTTCTGTGTGAAGGAAGTTCCATTTTGTTCTGCTTCTATCAATGTGGCTTTGCTAGTTATGGATATTCTGTGTCTGGCCTCTCTCTTGCATCGATGTATACGCAGAGTCAGCTTCAATAATGCTACAGCCAGAATTTTCCATTGTTAAGCAAATGAAGCAGAATATCTATATCCAATCAGCGAATATACATCTGATAAATAAATATCTGTGGTTATTGTTAAGATGAGGTCATGTATTCTGGTGAAGTTGGCAATGACTGGTCTTAGATTCACTGTGCTCTCCTCCTGATATTACGTGTCCTTTTTGTATGCTGGTGGAAACAGGGAAAAAAAAACTGCAGTGCATCCTACGAATGCATGCAGTGATGTCAGAGTAAATATGTATCGGTAATTTAAAGCTGAACACTGTTAAGCAAAAAAGATGATTTCTTGAATTGGCCGCTGTCACATACTCATTCGACTTGATGGCTTCGCTACCAGCTTTATATTGTACCGATGCTGCTCTCGACGTATTTCACTGCCTCTTAAAAATGATCTACATCTCTCTCTCGAAAAGGTGTTCCATGTCACCGGGCCACCTTGTTAAAAGGAAGATGAATAAATACATATGTTAAAGAGTGTGCAGCGATGAATGTTAAAGCGCCGGGATATCAAATTCAGGTCTGAGAGGGGTCACCTTGAGCAGCGAACGAGGTGCAGAGGGAACCACACCGGGGTGTGCTCAGCATCAAACTGAGAAATGGAAAATGCTACTTAGTCAGGCATAGAATACCAGCGCCTACCTGTGCATTTCTTATTGAGGTGATCTAAGGCTAACAAATATGGCTGCTAGGGTTTGTTTACATCCAGCAAATGAACCCAACGCAAATGTTTTTTGACGAGTTTTTTTTTTTTTTTTTTTGGCTGTTTAAAAACTTCAGACTGCCTTTCCAAGTGTCTGCGTGAGACACTTGATGTGGCTGCTCCCTCGTGATGGTGTGCAGGGGCTCCTCCATCCAAAACCTGCACCCACACGCGCTTGCCTGTCTGTTAGACACTCCAAACCCTGTCTCCATCAACAGCCTGCTGGAAATGATTCGAGAAAAAGGGACAGAAATATAAACAAGCAACACGTAAGGAGGAGTGATAAAGCAAATGGGTAACATGGCAGTTGTCACCAGTGTCGTGATACCCCAGTAATAAAAAAAAAAAAAAAAATTTCTTTTTTATGTTCATGTGACAGTTCTCCTCTGCCTTCTCTTTGCTTTGTTCCACTTTCCTCTCCTCCTTTTTTTCAACCTCATTATTTTGTGATGTATGTTCTGAATGAATTGCTTAAGACAAGAGTCTGTTAAATTCAGAATGATCTATACAGTGTCTGTTTCGAAAATAAAAATCGCCCTAAGGCATACTGTTTATAGCAGTGTGAGTGTAATGTTGGTTTACACTCCCTGCTCTCCAATCTGTCATTTTAAAAGGTCACACTCAAAACTTGTTAAGATCACAAAATCCCTGAACGGTTAACGACATGAAGTTGTTTGTTTTTCAAAAATATACATCGTACATCACGTAACCTGTCTTGCTTGTTTCCAAGCAGTTACTGCCATAAGAAAAAGTAATCATAAAATCCAAAATGCAGGGAATATATTAACAATATGTCAAAATGCAGACCATGCAGTAGATATTGTATCAATAAATATTGTACCATTATATGTAAACTACAGCATATACATAAAAGTGAAGTGGAAATTTTTGATACATTTAGTGTCAGATGCCGTGTTTTTTAGATGTTTTGAAGATATGTTTTTTTTTTTTTTATTATTTTCACCATGGTGGGATATACATTATTTCTGTAATACATGTCATTATTTATACACCAGGCTTAGTTCTGGTATTTTATTGATTTACCAACTGTCTCTACAATTCTGTCTCTTGCTCTCTCTCTCTATTTCAATGTCCATGATTTCAGTTAAAAACATTGCCAGTACCACTCCTCTTGCACAGGATGTGATGCAAGTCTTGACTGGACTCAATTAAGCATTGAAGTTAACCTTTTCTATGCCTAGGAACAGGGGGTTTAGTTGCCAGGGGATGCAGTCAGATGTCATGTAGCAGGAATGTCTGTCCCCGGCATCTCTGCACTTTCCAGAGGACAGCAATGGCATGTTCTCAAGCATTGATCTCATAATAACACAGTTTCCATTAGCTCAACAGCGCACTGGCTTATCACATAGCCCATTCCCAACCGCACCACTGATGAAGAGGTATGCTATAAGACGCATGTTCTCATGTAAAAATAACCCACTGCCTGTAAAAAATGGCCTCTTCCCACAGATCACAGACAATCATTGTTGTCCTTATTACAGTAGCCCCCTGACTGAATTACAAGACCAACAGATCAACCCCACTTTCCCAAGACTGGACACTAATGTTGAGCACCTTATACACCGCCTCAATGCATAGCCTCATCAGATTATCAGTTTGTTGCTATTTTGTTGTGTCCACCGTGCTAATCTGAGATGTGGTAATAATATTACGATGGCTTTTAATGTCTGCAGATTTAAGCTGAATGACTACTATGCAGTGCAATTTCGCGGCACAAACCCTCTTTAATCTCTCCCAGCAGCGATGTTGACATCTCACAGGGGCGATGTCATTTTTTAAATGGAGAGGATCGTGTGCGTTTGTCTGGCAGGTGGGCACCCCTGACAGGCTCCCAGCAAACTGATCCGTTTAATTCGGAGGAAAGATTGACCGCAAGGATGAGGTATCGTCTCGATTGGTTAACCGGTGTCAAAGTCGGAACGTCAAAACCGCTGACACGGATATCTGTGGGAACTTCAGGGGTGTGCTGCGGTCACTCACTGCCCTTGCAGAAATATCCCACAGGACTGATACATTTCAATAGGATAATCAACTATTAGGCCGCAGAAGGATAATATAAGGTAATAATTAGAGCCATATAGTTAAGCATTTAAGATAACCCCATGGGACGTGTTTTGTGGGGTTGTCCGCTGTGCTAGAGGAAATCGCTTTGATCTGATCTGAGGCAGCAGGTCTTCAGCGCAGAGGCAGATGGGTAATACATTTCCTGCAGGTGTACCTCCGTAACGTTTTTTTTTTCTACTGCTTTACTTTAGACTTGCAGTTGTGTTAGGGGTGTGGGCCCTGCACTGGCAGAGCTAGGGTTTCTCACATCTGTGTTATCACAAAAACCACAAATCCCTGATCCGTGTGAACAACTTTGTGACATGATGCAGAAGCAGATAACTCGGAAAGGGAATTTGTCTGGGTGGCCACTGCATGCCCTGAGAAGTTTTGGTAGAACAGTGTGGAAAGTGGAGGCCTGGTTGTGTCCCACAGATTCCCAGAACACATTGGAGTTACAAGCTAGCTTCTCCCATCCAGCTGGACCAGTGTGAGTACAGACATCAAAATATATTACAACACAAACTACAGATTTTTCCCATGCGCAACTGTATGTGACCCAGGCCTCACAACGAGAAAATAGCTTCACTGCACCGCCACCTCCACCTGAAAACGTGATTCAGAAATATATCTTTAATGGAGCTATGGTAGTTTTACAAAATATTGTGACGAAAGTCAGTGTAAGAACCCCCACATTGAAGCTACGCCTCCCACCTCCCACCCCTTCCTTGTGGAAAAACCCCTCCTTCCCCCAGCCATGTGAGGAAGCTCCTCTATTTATAGCACACCTCCTCTGAAAAGCCGAAGCCGACACGAGCGGTTTTGAAGAAGGGAAAATAAGGCTATTTTTAGCCCGCCCCCACACATTCATACATTTATGAATGTACTATATGAATTGGCGCGTGTCTTGCCTTCCCGTACTCCACTGTTCCTCCTCACTCTGGCCTGAAAGGAGTGACAAGCAGCTCTGTTGAAACCGAATTGATGGACGCACGTGTGTGCAAGGGGAGCGGGGGTGGGGGGTGGTTTGGGATGGGGGGGTGGGCAGCAGGGCTTTTGCCCTTGGAGGCGATTCGAAAACAAAGGCGCGAAATGTGACGGGGCCAGCGTTCGGTCGGGCAGCGGAGATGAATGGGTTTTTATGGGGAAGGTGGCTGTGGGAGTGCCAATCACTGATATTAGTCATTCCGGAGGGATGGAAAAATGAGAGCGTCGTTTGTTTGATGTCGGGAAAATGATGGAGTGAGCAAAAGTGGAATGCAGATGGGGGGGCAGTTTATTTCTTATTTTTATTGCACATGGCGTGTATACATGACTGCATTATGCACCACGTGTGGAAGGCTACTAGACACACCATCCGACACACACATCATCTCACACGCACTCACACACCATCACTCACACACCATCACTCACACACCATCACTCACACACCATCACACACACACACATGTCTCACACACACACACACGCGCACACACACACACACACACGTGCCAAAACATGCCCTCTGACAGGTGAGAGCCGTGCAGGTGCACGTTGTGCGGGGCTGCGGTAATCGGAAAGGACTGCATGCCAGGATCTGTTTCTATTCGCCGTTTTCGTGAGCTCTGCAGGTCGTGTTCACCCATGCAGACTTGGCCAGCTAGCTGGCTTCCTGCTGCCATCTGACCCCAAAGCATTCACAACTTTTCCCCCTTTCAGACAAACGGTTGAGAGTGAAATAAACCCATCTCACGTTCACATTTTCCTCCCACCCCCCCAACTACCCCCCCACAAACCCCTTTCAGCTCATGGAAGTGGAATTCTCCCATTTGTGTCTCCTCTTCCCTACTGACAGACCTTTTGTTGTATTGTGAGCAGAGCTGTTATTCATACACGGCATAAATATTGAGTCAGAGCCTTTTGATTCCTTAAGTAGTTTTCTATTGTGTGTCCTGAGAGCCATTAAAAGATAATGCTTTCCCGCCAGCATTTATTTATGTGTAACACTGTGCAGTAAAAAGGTTCGAAATTCTCTGTCCTTGATTTGAGTAAGGCATTGTTACACGCAAAAGCCACTTTTGACAGCGACCCCTATATGTTCCTGGCCTTGTGTCCCCCAAAGCTCGGACGCATTTTTGGTCTTTTCTCTGAACAGAAACAGAGGGCAGTGTTAAGCAGACCCGGCGCTATGGAGGTCCCCAGACGGACCTCAGTACATCCCCAGTTGTCTCCTTATACCTTGAAGTCTGCATAGTATTTATGACTTTTTGCGCACCCCCGTGGATTGCAGTTGCACCCCTCTGTATTTCCTCCTGGTGCCAAGCCCGGCTCGCCTCCGCAAATTTACAAGGGCAGGGCGGACCTCGCTGTGCTCGACTGGTAAACCTGAATTAGTATCGGCCCTGGCGCTTGCTGCAGCCGTGAGGATATTACTTCCAGCGGTTTGGATAGCGCCGCCGCGTGCCGTTAACAGCGTGCGTGACAGGGGTTCCCTGGGAGCCGGCGTCTGTGACACGTTCCTGACAACAGGTGCGCCTGCACCTTTGCGGAAAGAGAGAGAGAGAGAGACCATGATGCCGGGAACGATCGATTTCGTCAACCCCCCCCCGATCTCATGTGATTCATCACATTTCTTTGCAAAAAAAAAGTCCCCACCAGGGCTGTGTAATTGCAGACCGCTGCTGGCTGCGTACGTGGCCGCACCTCGGTGATAAGAGGCAGGATCAAAGCGTGTGAGTCGTGGACGACAGTGGGCTTCTCTAATGAGGCACACAGTTAATAACAAAAATACCACAGCAGAGTAACCTCAGATTGCAAAGTAAGAGTTTATTTGCCTTTTTTTTCCTTCTTCAAAGGGCTCTGACTGTGCACAGCGTTTGTATGGCCCTCAATGAGCATGAAACAGCTTGAAATGTCTTCAACACCTGACTGGGAGCAAATACAACAAGTCCTGATAACTGACAGCCCATACACAAAATAAATGCAAGAGCACAAAATGTGACCGTTTGAAACAAGGTTCCACCAACGCCATCTTTAGGTAGCACGGGGGGAGTTGTTTGTTGTTTGAATCGCAACCCTACCCTGCTGGGTATTTGAGCCCTTTCACACTGTTCTGCTTTTGGGTCGTGGAGTGATTCATAAAGGGAAGTTTAGCCCAATGCACAGAAGGTCTCTGTCGGGCTTGGGAGAGGGAGGCTGTCCTGTCAGCGAGGCTTATTTCCCCCTGTTGTGAGCGGAGTGCCGCGGGAATGCGAAATCTCTCGCTCGTTAAATTCCCCTCGCAGTCTGCAGTTCTCAGAGACGAGACGAGACGCTTTTGTCAGCAGACTCCTGCATGCCTCAGCGTTCTTGAACGCTGACATGCTTAGGTCTCACAAACCTGGCAACCCGTTGCGCCTCTTTTAACTTTTAGTGGGTTAAACAGGCAGGCGAGGCCAAACGGCACAGGCCGAGGGGCCTGAGAGTGTGGATGGAAAGAGGGGACTGGGCACGCCCAGGGCAGGAGGTGGAGGGAAAGATGATTGGATCCTTTTATGGGCTTTGCAAGGAAAGTTGCCTTATTTTCCCAAATCCTGAAGCTGGGACAGGGGATGCAAGGAGGGGTGGGGAGGTGGGGTGGGGAGGTGGGGTGGGGGGGCGGGTGAGTCTGGAGGTCGAACGGGAGGTCAGCCCCGAGTGGGAAAAGGAGCTCATTACTCCCCGCCGCTGGAGGCTTTTCCCTTCTCCTTTGCCTCTGTGATGACACCCTTTCAGCCGGGGTGGGCTCGGCCCGGCTCGTTACTGAAGAGCAGAGCAATGACGGCCTCCGGGACTCGGGTGCGATTCCTCCCTCTGACCGTGTCTGATGACCTGCCGAGTCTGCCCACTTTCCCCCGGCCTTAATTTCTGTCTACATGCTGTTCCCTGCAGTATAATTAAAATCCACTCAAGGGCTGCGGGCCATCATCTGCTGAATAATTTACAGACTGGAAACGCCAGGCATTATAAATGCCTGTAGTATTTACAAGGAAGGCCCT
This sequence comes from Megalops atlanticus, assembly GCA_019176425.1. NCBI lineage: Eukaryota > Metazoa > Chordata > Actinopteri > Elopiformes > Megalopidae > Megalops > Megalops atlanticus. The sequence continues at coordinate 7,289,211 of CM032894.1, forward strand.
ATGGGCAAAATATCATGCGTTGTGTTTTTTTTTTCTTTTTTTTTTAACAGCAAACTGAGTATCTTTTATGACATTAGTTGCCACTGTAAGAAAAGGCACTGATTAAAGAAACTAATTAATACACTGTGACTTTCACTTTGCTTTCCACGTTTAATTATTGATGTGGTATGAATACCCAAGCCGTACAACAAAAGAAAAGACATTTGCATGAGCAATCTTAACTTACACTGGTGGTTATAGTGTCTTCCTTGACCCCAGTGGATAGGAAGGTTCAGTCACAAACTGAGTCATATCAAAGAACTGAAATGGTGCCCACTCATACTCTGCGTGGGACTCGCCAGTGAAAGTGAGGATTGTGGGTAATTGCTCTGTAATAGAATGGTGTCCTGTCTGTGGGTGGTGTACTTGTGCATCAACTGCTTCATGCTATAGAAATCAGGATAAGCACAGACACTGGGCCATCCAGGCAAGGACATCAGTTTTCATTCCTTTTTATTTCCGATATACAACTCAAACAGCAAGAGACAAAATCAACTGCGAAAATCAACATCTTATTTTGTGCTGGCAGGATATTTTCATTTAACCTACCTTAAATTTGCTGGTACATGTATATATAATGAATCATAGTACAGTCGTGCTGTGTGTACGTGATCAAAGTAATTACTATGTTCTCATTCTTGAGGGACAAAGAAAACAGGCAAGGGAGAAAAAAGATAGAAACAAAAGGGAGAGAGACCGTGGATGAAGCTACAGAATCATATTTTATCATGTTATTGTTTTCTATTGCTGCTGTAGGTTTGATTTCTGATAGTACTGATAGCGATCATTGCCATGATAGTGGTGGTCAACATTTCTTCCGTATTTTCTGTAGTGAACTGAACTGAACCAAACCGAATTGAGAGACTGTAATAGAGAGACAGAGATCGGGTGAGACAGAGAGAGAGAGAATGAGAGCGATTGTTTCAGACATCACCAACCTGGGCCCCCGCGGCTCAGAACAGCCTTCCCGCACTGCATTCTGGGACACCGCGGTGCCTGCATGCGGCGCTAAACACTGTAATCCACCGTCCCATTGCTTTCTGCGATGAAGTATTTTTCGCACTTGTCTCACTTGCCTCTGAGGCGTTTGGATTTATGGTTTTCGTACTGCCAAGGCCATTTCAGGGCACCCTGACAGCCTGCACTTACCCTCTGTCAATACAGAGAAGGATCAGGGTTAGCAACCCCCCGATCAACCCATCTCCCCAGAAGGGGGCGGAACTTGCACCCCAAGTCACTTTAAATAGCGAAAAAATTAGAACGGGGTGTGAGTCGTCCCACAGGGCTTCCAATTATGACCTTGACAAGTAGCTTGCTGTGTGTGTGTTTGCCACTCTTGTTGTAGCTCATACTAAACACAAAGTGGGGTGATACAGGACCTCTCAGCAGGTCCATGACAGATGAAGAGCATGCCTGGGTTTACCTAGAGACTGGCGGCAAGCTTGCGGGGGTGTCCATGGGTATTGACTTCACATTGCTGGCAGGAAAACAGAGGCAGCAGGAAGGAATTTGCAGGAGTTGTTGTGTAGGATGTTGCTGACCTGTGAAATGAGCACTGATTACAACTAAAATTGACTTATGTTTGTTTATTGGTAGGTTCTTTGCTAGTATATACAGTATCTGTGATAGGACATGCTAGTATATACAGTATCTGTGATAGGACATGAAAATATGTATATAAAATATGTAAATGAGTCATGGAAATATATGGATTTTATGCAATAAGTCAAGGTAATATATATATCCTCGCTGCAAATCTTAGGAAATTTATTCAAACACTCACACAGTTATTTGATCTTATTTCCAGGACTTTTTGTCATAGTTTCCAATTCCGAATGGAGAGTTAGGGGTGTGTTTGCTGGAAACAAAAAAATAGCAGCTAATGTACATTGTGATATAAATGTAATGTATATAACAATTATTTACTCAGATGAACATCTTCAGAGTATCCACTTTGCAATGGGCTTAGGGCTCATTATAGGGTTTGGCTTATAGTCATTGTAGATTTTGTAAGTAAAATGTTAGGAAATGGAGCCACTCACTACAGATGACAGACCATTTCTTAATTATACTTACGGAAATTTGGGACCCACCATTTCCTGTACAATATTTTTTCGTGTCCTATTGCATTTGAGGGTTGCTGAGAGGAAGGTATTGGGGCTGACAACACTCTTGGAAATTTCTTCAAAACTTTGTTTGCTTTTTTTGGAAAACCATCGCACTATTGATTGCTGTCAAGTAAAAGTCGCATCCCCTGTCGCTACTAAGACATTTATGATCTAAGTTCCCCTTCGTCAGGGGTGACATACAATCTATTAACCAATGAGCTCATTTAGTTAAAGGAAATGTGCTCATGTAAGACTCTAGGGCATTTCTTTTTCAAATGATCTTTGAATGACCTCATTGAATTCATTGGGAGTTTAATTGATTCCAGCTTTCAGAGCTGACTAAATGATCTGGTGCTTCCTGATTAAAAATACAGATCTTTGGACCTCTGAAATCGGGGTTGCTAAGACGCGCTACCGGAAAGCTTTGCCTTGGTTGGCCTGAGGTGACCATCCAAGAGCCACCTTATTGCTACAATATCCACATAAAAGCGAGACAATATCTTTTATCCGAGGGACATACTGAGCCTGGACTTCACAGAACCCCTGCTGACGCTGTCTATGGTGTGATCTCACCGGCGTCTCTCACAAACAGGTTTCGCGAAAGGAAACTTTGACCAACCGTCTCACCGTGACTGAAGCACTGTTGCTTGATCCTTCCGCCGTTGCCGTAGCAACAGCTGAGTTGCCATAAGCTCCTATGTTAGACCTGCACTTCCAGAATCAATGTGACCTCTGGCTCCAACACTGGAGCATGCTGGTTGGGTGGGTGGGAAGGCCTAGTTCCTCAGTGGTGTTATTTGTTTTGTCATATAATATGCTGATAATATTTTAAAAATGAAATCAAGTATATTAATTGCAAAACACTGCTTATTGTTTCAAGGGAAAAAAAAAATCCTGTCAGGACCACCTAAAGCCCAACCAAGGACTTTCCCAGGGAATCCCTTTTCCATGTCAAAGTCAATGATAATAACAATACTTTCAATGAAACCTGTGTTTAACTGAAACGTACACTTCCCAGTGGGAGTTATTATGCTATTACCATTTAGCACACACTTTTATCCAGAGCAACTTGCATATGTTACAATTTTTACATGCTACAGCAGCAGTGCCCCAGCTGCGAGTTGAACCGGCAACCTTTTGGTTACAAACCCTGCTCCTTATCACTGTGCTACACTACCACCCCATAGTGGTATGGTAGTATGTCTCCCATATCCTCATTTTGTTCTTCATGTCTGCAAATTCAGCTTTTCCTCAGCCTAATGCAAAATGCTTTCATCTGCCCTATTGCATCCTAACTTAGTCCGTCATCCCAAAATTGCTTCTGACACACTTCAGACAATGCATCTTCATTTGCAAAGTCTTCTGCGACTTCAAAGTCATTAGGGAGGTGTGTGGCCAGCAGATCAGCTTCTGCTCCGAAGACCCATAATTTGAAAGTACGATGGTGGGAAAGATGATGAACGATTAAGCTGTGTTGTAAAGTTATTGATCGTCATTCTCCTACGCCACTGTGTTGCTCTCATCCACTCACCCGCCCTTGGACCAGACCGTTAGCCTGACGACACCATCAATTTCGTTCAGCCAGCGAAATGAAAGGCATTAATATGGACACAACTAGTCGTGAACAAATCACTTATGCCTGCATGCAACATTTACTCATGATTTTTCTCAATAAAAAAGAACCACGATGACTAATAGCCATGATGATGATTGTCATTATTTGCATAATGACAATTCTTGCTGATGGTGTCCAACAGGCGATGCGATTGTAAGCAGAGATGGATGTTGCGCAGTTATTACCAAAACAACACGTGTTGTTCCTCTCTGACAGCACGCCAGAGAAGACGGCTGTTTCCTTACGAACCACTGAACAATTAAGTCTTTGGCTAACCTTCACTGGAGGAAGGGGGGTGGCGGGGGTGACAGCATCTGCTGAACGACTGAGGACCTTAATAACTGAGACTTGCGCACGATCTCCTGCTCCCTCTCTCCCAGGACACGCTGCAAACGGTCACCCAGCAGGCGCCAAACCGAATCTGCCCAGGGGGTCCGGGTTGTTGGGGAGGGGGGGGCGGTCAGGAGGTTTAATGGGGTTTTGCACAGTTCGCTCACAGACTTCAGTGTTGCTGTCAACGAGCACCTGTGGGGATTTGGGGAGCGGTAATGAGAGGTTCAGGGCCTTATTTTGACGCCCAATACTATTTTCAGTGACCAACAAACATGCGAGACATACAAAAAAACGTCACACTTCCAGAGCAGAATTCAAGAAGCCTCGATCAGAACGTAATTGCTTCAGCATACAGTGGAACGATTGTGGTTTTTACAAATGGAAATGCCTGTAAACTAGTGCCCGGCCAGCTTGGGCCTCAAGGACTTCTGTGGGAATTTTGCAGCCAGCATGGAGAGGCTGAAGCACCGACTCTTGCAGCCTCCTTTCAACTTTGCAGAAAATCCGCAGCGCGTGCTTTTAAACAAGTGGCTCAATAATGCATGCGTGAAAGACGCTGATGCTATTTTTGAAACGTGCCAACCTAAGCCAGATTGCGCTTTTATCCCTAATATATTCATCAGGAGGCTAAGTTTACATCTGCCGTTTTCCAAAGATAGCAACAACACAGTGAAGTTAATGTGTCACATAAATGATTCAGGGGTCCCATTTTAGAGTCTCTATAGGCAATGTGAACAGGGTTTTGAAGTAGTAATCTTTGAGTTTGTTTTTCTTCGGCGGAGGAAGTGACAGAAACGTGGGACTTCCTGTGAAATGTGATATTTTCTCATGAAAGCAGCTAGATTACAAGACCTTTATTTCCACATATTTTGATAAAAAAAAATCTACAAGAGAAAATATGTACCGAACAATTATGTATGAGGATGAGAAGAGAACTGAGGTGGGGATAAAAAAACCACAGTTGGACTGCAAAATAATACAAAGCTAAAATGGACTGTGGAAGGTGAAAAAGAAAAGGGAGAGGATGGTTTCAAAATAAGAATGGTGCAATTTGCACTTGCAGGTGGTCACCTGCAGCTATGTATTTCTTCTTGGGGCAATTCATTAAGGCTGCTTTGGCAGTTCAAATGCCGGGCTGTTGGTCGATAAACAACTCTGCACATAAGGGTATCTTGTGTTGTGCAGTTTACTGTATACATGTGTCCTCTGGTCCTCAGCATCAAAGACTCCAGTCACAATTATTCTCGTGTGAGGAACCTGGCTCGTCCGAACAGTGACCTTAATCCTGACTCTTGTTGAGAACACCTGCATGCAGTATGGGTGCGAAGGTCAAACGTCTGATCTTTGGTTGGACCATAGCAGTTCGGTTGATGGAGTAAGACTGTGGACAGTTTCACTGTCTGTAGCAGTAGTTCTGTAGCAGTTATACTGACAAAGTATGACCGTAGTAGTTCCATTGATGCAGTAGAACTGGAGATGCTTTGAACTGATTTCTTTCAATGAGGCTGTGGTTGCTGTTTAACTTAAGAGATAATGTTACGGAGCTTAGCGTATCTGCTACAAATGATGACTGCTGTATATTAATGACGGACTCTCTTGTGCTTTCTTTGCTTTAGATGACTAAAGCTGTTTTCCCCGAGTCATTTTATTTGGTGATAATCATGTGCATTCATAAAATGCTGTGTACTAGTGGTTTTGCAATATGCATACATTCTGTTTAAAATGTAATGTTTAGCAAAATCTATTTTTTACAAAGTGACAGCAGCAATCCAGTTTTATAAAAAAAAAAAAAAATACACAGCTGGTCTACGTCTGAACTATCATTCAAAGACCAAACTGCAGAGAGGAGAGTTGCTGAAAGCAACGTCAGGATCAGTAACGGTATGGCGATAGCAGTGGTCCCAGCAGTTGAATGAACTGAATCTGTCAGCCGCAATTAGCTTAATGTGATTTAAAAAACACTGCTGCAAAGAGACAGACAAAAAGTTGCCAGTCACTTGCAGTGAGCGGCAGGTGAGCTTGTCAAGGTCACGTTTCCTGTGCACGTACTCTCCCCAGCTGTGACAAACATCTCCCAAAACAGACAATATGCCTTGCTCGCGTTGTCAGGGGACACCGCCTGGGTTTTGATGATCTCTGCCTTTAGGGGATTTGACAGGACTGCTCTCTCTCAAAAAATGTTCAGTAACAAGTTAATATGCATGTATATGAAGAGCTTTAAATAGAAAAGGTTTTCTGGAAAAAGCCATCAATGTCTTATCTCCACCAGCCATGTTGACAGGTTGTTGGTGGACAGTCCTGTTCAGCAGGTCCACCTAAAAAACAAACTGCATTCCCTCATGTTATTTTGAGATCCAGTTAGCTATGGTAGAGACATCAGCTGACTATTCCCTTTCCACCCCTCCTCTATCATGCTTGTTAACAATTAGCAACTAGTCCAGGTAAACACTACCTTCTTGTCACTTACTAGTGATTAGTTAGCTACAGTTGCAAGGCAGATATTGGTCCATCTTTACAGATTTTAATATCCTCCTGTGTTGTTGGGTCTCTGATGTTAGACAATCATCAGTTTTCTTTTCTCGTATTTTCCCATGATCATTCACTGACAAGCACGCAGAAACAACCCCAGTGTGAGCTCAAGGAAAGCTAACAGCAATCTCCCGGCTTCTCCCACACAGTGAACAATGCCTCTGTCTGGTGGGAAATGTCCAGTTTCCTTTTAAAGTCACTTTTATTTGTGGGAAATCCTATGATTTACTTATTGTTGTGCCCAGCTATTTCCTCCATCTTTGGTTCCGTTAACATTTTACTTCTGCCAAATGAAGTATAACCACACATGGAGTCCTAGATAGCTGCAGTACACAGGGTGAACTGCTTCTGACCCCACCCCAGATACAGCTGGCTCTGAGTGGAATTTGTCTTTGTAGCATTGCCATCATCTAACTGAAGATGGATGTGTCTGAGGGACACAATGACTAAGTGATTAAAAAACATAATAGGTTATGTTAATGCTACACAATGCCTTTGTCGTGTCAAAATTTGAGTAGCATAAGCAGGTACCACACGTCAAGGACATACAAGTACAAGCTCCTGAAAAAGTACAGAGAACAAGACTGGTTTCTAGGTATCGATCACATCAGTTGCGAAGAGGAAGTTTATTCTCAACAAAATGAGTCAGATGATTTGACTGGCATTTTAAGTTTAAAAAAAAAAAATTACTAAAGTGGACAGCACAAGCTATTTTAACATTAGTTCTGTCAGCAGAACAAGAATACATTGGTTAATATTAGTTAAAGGTAAATTTCATACTGACATTAAGAAGCATTTTTTCACTCGGAGTAAGTGCATGGAATAGTTTACCAGGATTCGTAGTGGAAGCAGGGACCCTTAGAGGGTTCAAGACTAGACTTTACACAGTCTTCAATACACTGTAGATGGACTGACAAGCCTAGCTTGGCTAAATGGCCTGTTCTTGTCATTGAACGTCATATGTTATGTTCTGTTCCTCTGTTTCAATTGCTTTTGTTTTCACATGGGGAGTTTCACCGGCTCAAAGCCGATGAGGGCTGCTGTCAAGCAGATGAGCAATGATGATCTTAGCTTTGCAGAGTTTACCGTCTGTGTCCAATGACTGTTCCCTCTGCAGCCCCAAGCAAAATGGAGCATTCTTAGTTCAGTGCACCTATTCACTTCTGCCGTCTTCAAGTAAATGAACCCCATAATGGGTTACGATTCCGTGTGTTGTTAATCACTGAATCATGCGAACCAATCGAAATGCTTTGCCCCCTACTGCAAAAGCATTGATTGGTGCAGACCAGAGTCCCTGACGGCAGATCATGGTTCCATGCCTTCTGGGATTCAGGATACCTAATTCTCACATCACCATCTGAAACAAGAAGGAAAATATCAACGTGTTGCTGGAGGTGCCGATGATTCATTTGCGTGACACATACATAAAATATTTAATATTATAAATGCATGTTACATCTAATTAGCACTTAGTCAGATCAGCATGTTAACCTGTGGAAGAGGTGATGATTAAGCGATTTGTCACACGTTTAAAATTAAAGCAGTAAAATCCAGATACAGGAACGGACAATCCACATTATAATAACCCTAAGCTGTCTCAAGTCTTTATTAGCTCTGTGCTATTATAGGCTAAAGCTGGATATAGATCATCCTCTGATCTCCCCAGTTCTGTCGGTCTTGTGTTTGTGCCTGTTTCTGCAACTTCAATGGTCTCTTGCTCTTAGCTTTAATGTTTTGATGGTGCAAATATATGGACATTTTGCCATATATTTCAGTCTGTGTCCACAAAATCAGTCTATCAGCAACAGAAGAAAGAATAATCTTTTGCGTCTTTGCATCGTAGAGCCTGAATATTCATGAGCTGATTCCCTCCCGAGAATGATTTGTCAACACTCATTTCGTAGGTGTGATCTAATAATGGTGCGGCTAGGTTGAAGACTGATCTTAATCCACCTGCTAATCCCAAAGTAAAAAGCCTGTTGCTGCTAGCTGGTGATCCCTATTCAGTTCATATCATTCCAGTCTGTGTTTATTTAGTTTCTGGGACACTGTGTAAACCAAATATTATTCTGAAGAAAATGCATTATTGATTGATAGTTTAGTGCATATATTTTAGAGGTGTTACACTGAAGGATACATGTGTAGAATATGTAGAATCACAAGAAAGGAATCACTAAAAATGCTATCGACTTATGTCTGTGCAGAAATAACTTTTTTGATTACGGAAAGTAAAAAAAATTAAAATTATAAAAAGGATGTCTGGAAAACATGCAACTGCAATTGAAAACCCACCCTTAGACTTCCTGCTTTTACTCAGCAGGATGTTGATTAATGAATGTGATTAGCTTTAGACATTTTTTGTGATGAATTGCTGGTACTGAGTTTTAATCTGCTGGCTGCAGCATCTCAGGTTGGCGAGACGTGGGTGGGGCATGACTGGCACCCAGAACACCCTGCAGACGAATTCCCAGCCACACCTCAGAAAAAGAAAAAAAAAAATGGGCATCTCCTAAAGGTGTGTGATCACTGCAACAACTTGCACAGATGTTTCTGAGCAGGTTTTCAGCCCCTCTTCCCGGTATTTGAACTTTCATCGGACTCCGGAGAGCGGAGCCGGAGTGATTGTGCTTTAATCGTCAGAGTGTGTGGCTCTGTTTGATTCCAATGCATTAAGGGCCTTTCAGGGAGGTCTCCACAGGCACTTGGCTGGATAAGGGAAGCTCTTAATTCAATAAAATCAAGGGGGGGAAAAAGCTCAAATAGAACAAAAAGCACGACCGGGCTTCATCAATCTTATGTGAGGTGCATCGCTCAGCTTGGATGTTTATTGAATGGCTGGCGTGGTCTGATTTCTTAACTGGATCCGCGTAACTTAAAGGGGATGACAGTGCAGCCCGGTGTCCCTAAGTAGGAGTGAGGAGGTAGCTATCTGTGAGAACATGCACTGACTTAATTGATTACCCAGGAAGGCAGTTAACCATTTAGGTCTGAGCTGACCATGCTAACATTCTTTGACTGGAATGCATGGGAATTTTTCTGTCTCTTTGCCTTAGCTTGCAAGGAAAGGTCGTTTATTTTAGTACAGTCCTATGAATTATTGTTGAAACGTGTCCATCTAGATGCACAGTGAAAGATGGTAGGGCTTATTCAGAGGGTACTGTCACTGCTCTTTTGCCAACTAAGTTTGAGGCCCAAACTACTACGTGTGAGGGCAGCAGTTTTGGGCTGTCATGTCCAAAGACTAGGAAGCCCTCACTGATGATGAGACATGTAGCTGCCTGCAAAGTCAACTCAGAACGCATGACCCACAGGTTAGAGGGCTGAGCATGTCCACACATGCCTGTTTGCTCTTGCAAGTCACCGAATCTTTCAAGTGCGAAATCATCATATTAAATGTTACATCTCAGACAGCGCTGTCTGTGTGATGTCTCGGTGAATGAATGACTTTGTCGTCCTAGTGAGACATGGGTCAGCAGGTTCAGCTCTTTGAGGGAGGTGATCCTTCGTTTTATTTTATTTGCTGTTTTGCTTTCTGCAGCACAGTGAGGTTTACGCGACAGGACCCAATTCTCACGTTGATAGCAATTCAATCTGTACCTCTCACTGTCGTGTGCCTTCCTCTCATAACCTGTGCTCTCATCTTGCTTAATGAAAAAAAAGAGGATGCTACCATTACTCTTGAGATGAGCGGTAATTGCATTCACGCTGATGTTGTTATTAATTAGTGCGCATAATCCTGCGATGATGTCATGCTCTGAGCGTTTCCAGGTTGTTGTTTTCAGATCAGCCATTAGCCGCCCTTCCCCCACTCCCAGCTTGCCATTCAATGCCAACAGGACTCCATGACTCGACCACATGCTCTGACTCACCCGGCTGTTCTCTTTTACGTTCATCTGATGTTACTGTGACGTTGTTTTTTTTTTTCAAACCCAGCTCACTGCATACCGGATATCTCACCAGTGCCGAGCACATAGTTGTAATGTGACTCTCCCATTTTGACAGAGGAAGGGTTGGGTTCTACTGCAAACCAGAATAATTCAGTTCCCATGTAAGATAGCATAAAAAAATTACATTGCCATGAGACCTATTTTCCCAAAGATTCAGATTGGTTTACTGTACACATTAATTACCCAATTAGCATAAATACAATATCGGATCAGGCATAATTACAGCAAAATAAATGATCTAGTCAAATCTAGGTCATGCAGTACATGATACATGATTACTTGAAAACTTGGTGTTTGTCATTTTTTTTTTAATGTATATAACAATATGACATTACTTTTAATGTTTAGTATTTTGTTCCCAAAGAAATACCTAGGTACATAGATTAACATAATCATAGATTTTGTATTTGTTCAAGTGTTTTTGATCATTTGTGTGCCTCTGCGAAGGTGACCTTGCTACTTTTTGTAAATATATACACAACCAGTCCCCCATGTGCTTTAAATATTACATGCTGTTAATTCACATTGTACTAAGAGGGGGAGTTAATAATAGAGTGTTTTGCACTAGGCAGACAGATGCATAATTGTGATTTGGACCAAAGATCTATGAGATGGCAATGGATGTTGTTCTTGCACCAGGTATGTGCAAATCCAATCTTTTGATGTTGGGTGGTGGATCTCTTCAGAGAGATTTTCTCTCTGATTCTTTGTAGGCAATCCACTTGCCATATTCATGCTTCTCATATTAACGTTGTTGGCTTCACAGAAATCTCATTACAGCAGAACGTGCTTCCAGTTCATCTGCAAGAAGAGGCATTGTTGGAGATGGCTTTTCTAATCCCGGGTTTGAAATGCAAAATGCAGGCTTTCTAACCAGCAAGGAGAGGGCTTTTGTGTAAGCAAGACAATGATAAATATAGAAATATTTGTACTCTCCCTAAAAACTTAGTGAGCCTTCAAGTGAAATGGAAAGAAGCCTTTTATTAGTTAGTGAGGCTGACAGAATCATCTGTTGAGTGAGTCAGTTTCACACACATTAGGATTTAAAGCCCTGGTTCTCATTCTGCTACAGTGTTGTTCAGAAAATGACTTTACGTCTCCTCCTGTTAGTTGATATTGACTGTTAGACAGTGCTCTTCAATCTGTTTGACTTTTTGAGGTTAAGCTTAATGTTTATCGGTAGCATTTACACATTTGTATACTTATTAATTCAGATAAGTCCACTATAGCCATTTTGTGAATGATTTACAGTACAAGTCAGTACAGATGCGGAAGACAAATATTTGGTCATAGTCTTTGCCCCATCCTCTGGAGAAATACCACTGATGCCCATCATGCTTGACCACCAACAAGCTAAGGACAGGGGTGGAGTAGCAACTGGTTCAGTGGTATAAAGAAGCCATTGTAGTGCTGATTTGTTCTCCAGGTGGGGTGCTACTTTGTACCCATGACTGAGGTACATGATGAACCTAATTGCTTCATTAAATTTCCAGCTGTATAAACAGATGACATATAAGCCATTGTCTGCAAGTCAATCTGGATTAAAGTGTCTGCTAATCATTCTTATTATTATTAACTATAATAATAATATTAAAATGATAATAATAGGGCAAAATGGTGGAGTAGGTAACTACAGTGCACAGCAAAGCATCAGTTCATCTCACTATTAACCCGATAAATGAAATGGGTTGCTATAACTGTTGAAAGATAGGAATGCTTGGACTGGAATGCTTCAGATGATTGGCAGTTGAGATAATTGCCTGACAGTGATAACACACACTGGTGCCTTGCAACCCAGTGGGCTTCCTGCCTGATCTAGCTTCCCTCAATTTTCACACAGGAAGGTTGAAAGAGAGGTTCGATATCAACTAATCATCATTGGTAGGACCACAACTAGAAGTAAAACATTATTAAGCATGTTTACAAAGACTTGTCGTGACAGCATCAATGACATTTGCTAAATTGGAAGCTTCACGTTGGAGGGAGAAAAAAGCTCTCATAGGCTGCTGAATGTAATTTATACCCTCTCACTGTCTGACAGGGAGATCAACAAAATTACATGGCAGCCTCTTATTTGAAAATAATTAAATAGTTTTTGCAAAAATTATTGTGTAGGACATTCCTTTCACTGAATGTCACTGTTTTTTGAATGCCATGCACATCTAGAATGAAACTCAGGTGCGCAAATGATCTCTTAAAGAAAACACAAGGAATTATATAGGATGCCATTCTTTCTGTCAGTGCATTTAATGGCATATAGGCTGTTTCAGAAGGACAAATGGATTAAAGGGATCAAAATGATTTGAGCTAAAGACTCCTATTCATGAATGTGTGCAGTTTTTTGAGCTTTACATATTTGAAGGCATGCAGATGCATGAAATGAGTAGATTTAAATGCTCAATGCCAAATGATATGATGTGGTGCCTTGGCTGGAGATTTGACTGCTGAAAAGTTATAAATATTGTGATTAAATGTCATTGTTATGTACCTTTGACTTTACCATTTCCATGTTTTGTATTATGTTGATGATGACAAAATATATTTCAAATGATAATTGTGAGAAACACCCCCCTGTAATTTAAAGTTGTGCAAGGGTTAATTGCGAGCAGCTGATGTCATGGAGACACCAGAAATAGATGTGTTTGCAAACCTTCTGTGATCACTTTCCTATCTTGCTTCCATACCTGTTTGTGCGTGCATGAATTTCACTGGGGTTTTTTAAAAAAACACAGATGCATTCTATCACTCAGTGATGTCTTCCGTATCTCCTTGCTTCTGTCCAGCCAGTTGGGCAATACCCAGCTAGGTTAGGAATCCATAAGTGACCTTGCAGACTAACTCAAAAGCCTTGTACAGTATGTTCTGTGATTCTAGTATAGAATCATGATGCGACAGTCCCAGTTATCACAAACACATTTCTACAGGTGAACTTTGTTTCTGAATATAAATCAGAGTTTAATCCGTGTTAAAATTCTTGGCATGCCACTGTCTCACGAACAACACTAGCTTTACCTCAGAAGTTTGACGACAGCAACATTCTTTGTGTTTCAGAACAGGGATGCTGGTGGCTTTGCAACACTCATGGTGAACCTGGTTCCTTTGGCAACAGCCCCGCTTGAAGCCTGCGCTCTCACAGCTGCGGGTTAGCGGTGTGATCAAAGCTTGGTGCGCAGTGTACATCAGGAGTTCCTGAAGCGAGGCGTCTCCACAGTGATCTGCTCCTTGCAAGTGTCATTAAGCAAACAAACCTGAACCCGGGAGCAATACCTCTCTGTCTTTGAGGTGTTTTCTTTCTCCATTCCTGGTCTAGATCATTTGCGCTTCCTCCATGTTTGTTATCATCTTCAGAAGGCCCGCTTTGAGAACTGCTCACTGCCACTTCTGTAGCCCTGTCCCCAGCAGACATGTTTTTGATCTTTTGATAGAAGAGTCAATGCACAGATGAGAGCAAATATTGTAGGAGACAGAAGGAGTGAGATCTCTCTCTTGTTTAAAAGAAAAAGCGCCAACTGCTGATGGCGGTTTCCTCAAGTTGTTTGGCCCTGCGATTTTGTCCGACGTTAGCCGAATGTTTTTTAACAACAAACACTGGCACCTTCATACACCTTGGTGGATTTGCGTAGGTGGCACTGTTATCTGTTTTGAACATCAGAGGGATGGCCATTTAACAGAATTTTGTGGCCTCAAGAAACTGAGCCCCGGGGGGTAATCTTTAAAACCCACAAGTTATGGGTTCCGAATTGCCCCGCTCAGCTTTCTGCCTTGTGGCTTGTCTTTTTTGAATGTGGCCTCCTCCCCACCAGACCTGGCACAAGTTTCTGCAGCCTTATCTTAAGTGATCTGACTTCATTCAGCAGACTGGACCACCCAAATCATCACATGGACATCAGAGCATTGCCAAAAGTCAAAACAAAAAGGCTGTGGAAAAAAGCAGATAAGGCCCTGACATGTTTTAGTTCCATTTCTGAGCTTTTCCATGTGATTTTACTGAATTGAGTGCTCCCAGTATTTTCTGTAAGTGCTGCAGCTGACCTCCCTGAAGTTACTTTGATGTATAAAAATTAAACAAAGCCACACTAAGGGACTGAAAGACACAACCCTGAGTCATCTAATGGCTGTATGAAATATGAACCAAACTCACAATGTGGGTGACTGACACGAAACACACAGGAGTAACCAGAGGTTGACCGTGTAGTGACCTCTGGCATGTAGTTGGCCCTTGCCAATATCACGGTCCTTGGTCTTGCATAGTAACCAGGGCAAAGCATGGGTGGTCTGTGGAAAAGAATGTTTCTTGTGAACGTGGAACGTTATTTTGTTATTATGCATGTAAGATATGCCAATGCACACAACTGTGTTTCTCTCGAAGCACTTATGAAGGATGGCTGACATGTGCATTAGGGTAGAAAAGAATGACGCACATGAGCACATATTTTGTGTGTCAACATTAGACTAAGAATGCTTGGGGTAGATCTTGTAACCCCAAGACTGCCAGTTCAATTCCCTGCCAGGGCACTGCTGTTGACCCTTCAGCGAGGTGCTTAACCTGAATTGCTTCAGTGAATAACCCAGCTGCATAAATTAATGATATGTAAACTATGTAAATCACTCTGGGTAAGAGTGTCAGCTAAGCGGCGACATAATGAAGTGTGGAGAGTATTATAAATGTAGTAGTGACTGATGAATTGTGTTGTGCTTGGTTTCTGTTGCCTAGTCAGATTGTGCAAGTTAACTTGTGGTAGGGCTTAGACAGTGTTATGCTCACACTCTCTGGTCTGGGAGTGTTGTTAGCCTGGTTTGACACTGTTACACTGTTATTTAACTGAATGGATACACTTATGTTCTATTGTGCTGGAAGTTGCTCTGGATAAGAGCTTCTGCTAAATGTATGTAATGTAAATGGCTATCTCCATGTCAGTAAATGGCTAAACAGGCATTCGGCCCTAAGGGATGGGATGCATCATACCTATATACTTCCCCTACAGGCCAAGAAAACTGAACAGCGGCACCATCCTTTAAGTCGTTTACGTCGGTCTTACAGAGAGAGTTTCCACTTCCTCGTTTACGGCCTGGCGTGGCGGGCTGTCAGCGAGCAATAAGCGAAAGCTCTGGAAAATCGTTATTCCGAGATCGACAGCCGCGTCCGGCACAGCCCAAGGGGCGGTGAAGGAGGCCGAACGCATTGCTTTTGACACCACTCGCACTCTGGCACGCTGCTCCGAGCAGCTGCCTTCTGGACGGAGATAAAAAGGGGCCAAAGTTCAGCTCTAATAAGGGCAGGGGAAGCTTTCACTCTTTGGCTGTTAGACTGCTGAACCAGTTGGGCAGGTATTCATTAAGCTGCAGCATGCAGGGTGGGTGTAGCTTTGAGGCTTTTCTCTCCCGGCTCCCCCTGTGCCACACAGTACAATATTATGCAGGTCAGCTGAGGAAAATTCTGTTTTACTCTATTATTAATGGGTCTCACATTGGCTAACGAGGCTTTTGTATGGTACAGGCGTGTGTTGGTAGGAAAATATATGTGTGTATATAGACTCATGATGGATTATGATCGATACCGGTGATATGGAGATAAATCGTTTTATTAATCTCTTATTGTACTATTTAAGTGTGTTGTGCTGTGCCAACCACAGAAAAATGTCCTTAAAAATGGACCATTAAGGCTAATCTTATATTCTGGTATAAATCCTAATGTACATTATGCCCGTAATGTACTTGAGTATAAAACACAATGCATTAATTGCAACTGTTTTATGCAATATGCAGTTTCATGTCTACATTTGTAAAATATATTTTGCAAAATAGGTCATGTTGTAGTGCATTCTAGAATATATGGATATGATTACATATATGAAAATGGCAATTGCTAATATTGTCTACTGCATGCGTTATTTTTGTTGCCTATATTTTTTAATTTATATTTTGCATTTCATGTGGTGTTTTTTGTCCTTTTTTTCATAGGGGTAACCCACTGCTCTCAGTTCAAAGTACGCAAGTATCGCGCTGCACAGTACAGGGGGATGAAGGCCCTAAAAATATCCCGCATAGCTCCTGGGACTGTATATAGAGACCTAAGCGAAGATGTTCTAACATCCTCCCTGTCAAATATTTATACGGGAAAGCGTTTTCCTTATCAAGTGAGCAGCAGTTTTGAAATCCCTTCCACAACTCGGGAACCTAAAATAGCAGGCCTTTGTCTCTCCTCCCCGGTGTTTACCCACGCTGACAGCGCAATCAAAGGTGACGGTGGCAGAAGTCGCTCTGTTTATACAAAGCCGCACGCGATTAGATGATTAATAAGGGGGCACACGCTCCCACCTTGCCAGTAATTGCTCGTTTCGATTACTGACGCAAAGCGCCGCGGCTTCCTCCAGCACGTGCCCGCCTGCCTGCTCCGGCTCGTGACTGTTTCCGTCGCGCGGTAACTGGGTCAAACGCAGGTGCTGCTGGGTTCACATGGTCCAACGTCAACAATTAATGTAATCTGAGCTAGTCATCATACAGTTTGGAGGTTGAGGGGGAGGGGAGAGGGGGGTTTGAAGCCTTTATTGACAAGAACCATTCTGAAGTTTAAAGTGGCTTAAATTTTCTGTCGTTGGCAACACCAGGTAATGCAGGAGGTGATGACGCACTAAAGAATGAGTAGCTGGATAAAATCACATGCCATGCCCCGTACTGCATGCAGCAAATCGGGAGGGTAACTGCTCATGACATACAGGAAAGCTCGTCCCAATGTGGGTCATTGCTGTTGTCCAGCAACCATGCTGGGATGTGTTTCTTCCTGATGTAGTGGGAGAAGATTAGAAAATAGAAAGCAATGTTTCTGTGTAAAGCAAGAAAGACAGGCGAAGGAGCTCAAGGCAAGTTTAGTGTTCACTCAGTGAAATCCTCTCCTTTAAATGTAATTGCGGGTTCCTAAACTTTTCAAGCCCCAAATGTGCCTTATGAACAAATAAATCTGAATGTGTTTTGTAGAGAAATGCAGCATCTGTAGAGAAATGGAAATGAGTTTATCTTTAGCCACTGACTGTGAGATTTGGCTTTGCGTACATTTTACAGTCTAAAAATAGCCTTGAATGGATGTTCCACAAAAGAAGTGGGCAGGTCAGGCAGAAGTGTGTATTGCTCTAGTGGCTTTCAGTTGCCTTCTACCTCCAGAAACATATTACCCAGAGACGCTTCAAATTACCATTTTATCCCGGGGCACAATTTCAGTGTCATTGCTCTCTCGACACAATGGCTGACAGCTAGATAAACAGCAGAGGGACAGGTCTTATCTTTTTTTTTTTTTCTCTCAAGAGCTTCTGTTCCTTTCTAAACCCTAGACATGTGCTTATCATCTTCCTGATGTTAACTTTAAGTGGTAATGTTAAGTGGTACAGTACCAGTATCATGAGCAAGATATTTGAAAACAGCTCATTAAAAGTTTGCAAAAATGCTTTTAGTTTTATATCTGAAACTGAGTAAATTGCTGAAGCCAAACAAGTGGGCATAAAAGAAGTCATGTGAAGAATTCAGCCAGTGCTGCCTTCAAATTCGGTTTCAAATAATTGCTCAAACTTTTGTTCATCTACTATGTATGAGTAAATCATGATATTATGAAGTCATGAGAGCACAGACGTGCCTCAAAGCCCTGTGAAGCACAGCAAACATGAGCTAATGTGATGCATTAGGCATTTTCCACCAAAACTGGCTAAAAACTGACTTTTTTTTTTGCTGGGATTTGAAACCGACATCTAAATCGTGACCCCACTTGCTCCCTCTAAACTCAGACCTCAAATATTATGTATCCCCCTCTAGAAATCTGCTGGGGGTGAGAGTCTACTCAATTAAATCATTTGCCTGTTGTCAAAGGAACACGTCCTCTGAATTCATATCCCAAGGAGAACCTGGGGGGGGTTCACCTTTTCTTTCTATGGATCGGGGTGACTGTGTTGCCGCGTACCTGCAGCCTTCGTTGAGTGACGGCTGCTCTCGGTGTTTTTGGATCGACTGTTTTCTTTCAGAGGCTCGCCGCACGTGCACTGGGCGCATGGGCACCCGGCCTGTGGCTTCCAGTTAGTTTGGATGTTTTGAGAGGTTAATGCATGCTGGCATCACATAAATGTCTCCTCATCCAGCTGAGAATATGTCAGCCAAGCAGCAACTGAAACAACAGGGCCCAACGTTGAGTTTTATTCTTAGCTGCAGCCTCTGGTGTTCTCTCTCTCTCTCTCTCTCTCTCTCTCTCTCTCTCTCTCTCTCTCTCTCTCTCTCTGGCTCTGTCTCTCTTTCTCTCTCTCTCCCTCTGCATCTCTCTCACCCCCCCTCGTCTGCTTATTGGTGATTCACATGGATTTAGTGCTTAACTGAACAGACACGAGCACATTTGTGATTAGCCTTGTATATCCCCTCGTATGAAAGGAAGCATCTCTCTCTGAAGTTCATCAGCAGTGTGAATGCATTGGAGGGAATGTACCGCACCGCTCACACTAAAGATAGAATGCCAGTACATTCATGTGGAGTTATAATCAGCATTTATCTCCCTCTGTCTCTCTCCCCCTCTCCCTCTCTTCCTCTTGCTATATATATCTTAGTTTAATTCAATTGAAATGTCTTGTTGGCATGACATATTATTTTCTCATATTTCCAAAGCACAAAACAGCAAAAAACAATCATTCAAAATGCAGTGCAAGAAACCAAATGAATCATCTATTTCATTTCCAGTTCAGTGCTTTTCTGGCAATGCACAGAAGTAATTCAGCCAGGACCTTGGTGTGCCCTGGTACCTTTGCAGCCTTTGAGGATTGCTGAGAATTGGTTTATCTTAATGTTTAAGTTTTCAAATATATGATTATGAATATTTAAAAAGCACCATGATTTTAAAACGTTTTTGCAGAGTTCTGTGCAGGTGTTTCAGTGGATCCCGTTGTGAGCAACACCACAGCTCAGTACCATGAATATCAACTGGTTCAAAAATTTTGAACAAAATTTTATTCATTACTTGATCTTTTCTTTTTCAGGGTGGACTGGAAGTGGGGGGTTGGCATTGGGGGTTGTTGAGTCTCCGCTTTAAGACATGAAAGTCCTCTCCCTTAAAAGGAAAAGAGCTTTCTCCTTTAATGCATTCACTCTCTCTCATTCTTTCTTTGCCCCGTTCAGCTCAGTTTGATCCACTTTATTAGTGTGAAATTTGTGTTGCCAAAGCGTGTACATAATAAATAAATGGGACTATAATAACATTACACAGACACCCAACAACGCATCCAGGTCATTTGCAGTAATGAGGAACCATTTGAAAAGGGGAAAAATGATTATGAAATGAGAATACAAGAACTCAACAGGCTAATGAAGGTGGCTGGTGTGAATGCGGTGTCATTCAGTGCTCTAGGTACAGTGCAGTGCAGCTAGCTACATCTCTCTCTTGTTCTTGTGCAGTCTCTCTCTCTCTCTCTCTCTCTCTCTCTGTCTCCCTCTCTGACTATCACCTAGTCTCCCTCAGTTCAGTTTTTTTCCAATTTATTCTGCTTTATTGGCATGACAAAAAACATTTGTGTACCCAAGAAAAATTGCCTTTTAAACAAACATTAATGACAGGATTAAACAAACACCAGTTTGTGTGAAAGGGATCTAGCACTGGTAAGCCTCAGCAGCAGAGTCTGGTGCTTTTCCCTCTCTCCAGCACTGTGCCTTGGGGGCCATTTGCCTGTGCTGTCCTTGGACTATCAGGGAGGCTGGGGTCTGACTGGCACCCACTCTTGTTACTCCATTTTACAGATCAGTATTGTTTGCACGGGTTTTATTTTGCCGCTCGTTGGAGCAGCAGCAGAGTTTGTGTTATGTTAGAGGAACCTCTCTACCTCAACCCTGTGTTCTCATTGTGATTCTCCCATCACATCAAAGTGGTCTGTGGAAAACTTTTTAGGTGGGTGTCAACAGGCCTTGTGACCTCATCAGTGTCGAAAGTCTGAATTGGACGGCAGAGGATGAGGTTGCTGCTCTGATTGGGTACTATTCCATTGCAAACAATGAGAGATGTTGTAGAGGGTTGCCAAAATGCATTCCTCCCAGAAAGTGGAGACCTAATTTCCCATGTCTTGGAGAACCTCCTTCACCAGCATGCGGAATAGAGCAGAGGGGCACGGCATCTCCAAAAACGGAGGGCTTCCGAAGACGTCTTGCTTTTGAAATTACTGTTTAAAACTGTTGTGGAATGTGTGTTAAGGCTTTGTGCACAGACCAGTTAAGACGGTCATGGGATATAAAATGGAGGACAGATCTGGCAGGCCCTGAGGGATTCTGGGTAGGAGACCCCTAGTGTGCTACACAACAGCATTGAACAAACTGGCAAAAAAGTTTAGCAAGAAACTGTTGGAAATGTATTGAGGCACAGTGGAGAATGTGTTCTATCTCCTCTGTGATTGTTGCCGACTGAAGTGGATGTTTGATTTCATTGGGTTGTTTTTTGTTGCAACGTACCCAGTGGCCAGTTTTGGTGTGCCATGCTCAGAAGGGCTCATTATTATTTCATAAGTGGTGGTAGTTCACCTTTATATTTGGAAAATCAAAACTGGCAGTCTCACAATTGAACAAGCCAACAACAGGAGCACCACTGATGTGGTGCAGCTGGGTAACTCCTAGAATTTCCCTTTTACAAGTTGAAAAACATCTTTAAACTTTGTCTTGCAAGATGTGTGGTATGAGATGATATTAATATAATGGGGCAATGTTCTTTAAATGTTCTGAAAAGGCATTCAGTGCCTTGTGTTTTTCCCCCTTGTTTTTGTATGTTTTTTTTTCCTTTCATTTTTTTGGTTTTTTAGTCATTTGCAGCTCTTGGTGGATTTGTAAATAATCCTGCTCTTTATTTAGTTTCAAACAAGGATTTTTAAAGCCATGTTTCCTCACCTTCCCTCTCTTTGTCTTGTGCTTAAATTCATATTCAAATACACCTTTTTAGCAATACCATAAACGGTATTAATAAAGCACATTGTTTGTCGCACATGGACATACACAAGCCACAAACAGGTTTAGTGATAGTAAGTGCTGTTTAACTATGTGTATATACAAAGTGTTCGGGGTGGGGGTGTAGCACTGCAGTGTGTGTCATTGTGGTGAGTAGTAGCTGTCAGTGTCGTGTGTGTGGGTGTGTGTGACTGTGACTATGTGTGTGTATGTGTGAGTGACAGTGTGTGTTTGTGTGCGTGTGTGTGTGTGTGTGTGTGTGTGTGTGTGTGTGTGTGTGTGTGAGAGAGAGAGAAACAGTGTGTGTGTGTGCGTGTGACTGTGTGTGTGTGTGTGTGTGCGTGTGTGTGTGAGTGTGCGTGTGTGTGTGTGTGTGTGTGTGTGAGTGTGTGTGTGTGTGTCTGTGCGTGCGTGCGTGCGTGCGTGCGTGTGTGTGGACGCTGGTCCCCCCATCTCTCTCAGTGCTCTGGCTCTGCTCTCTCTCTGAGGGCAGGCCTGCTCTCTGGGGCAGTTTTGGCTGTGACAGGTGCAGTGTCATGGGCGCTCTCTGGGTAGCACACAGAGTCTCTCCCTCAGGCTTCCCTCCCTGCAGAGGAACCTGTTCTTTCAGAATATAAGGCTCAGAAATGAATTCGCCAAGGCCTGTCTCCTGTCCTTGTACCATGACACTTTTTACAGACATTGCCAGCCTGCTTCTGAAGTTTACTGTGAGCATCTAAGCGTACATCCCCACATATTCTGATATACTGAATCCCTGTTCCCTTTAGTCATTGCTGATTCCCCTCTCTTAAATTAGTATACTTCTCATATAGGCTATAACTTTGTACCTGTCTGGAACAGGCAAAACAGCAGGATATTAGCTGTATCTGCTCTCCCCAGATCTGTATCAGTTAGCTGTGGGGCTTTTAGCATTTTGTCTTTGTGCAGATTGTTAGATTCTGCAGACATCACCTCCTCGGGGTATTGGAATTGATACATTTGTGACACTCTCATTGGCTGCTGGAGGGCTCTGCCTTACTGTCATTTTGTTCCAACTGTCAGTTTGAATTTTGCTTGTTTTATTTTGGGTGTTAGTGGATACCATAATGCTAATTTCTGGATTATGACAGTTATATCAGTGCATCATCTTAGAAATAAAATAAGATAGGCATACCTTTCCTGTCCTGTCTTCTGGCTGAAACCCGTCGGCTGTTATGTGAACTCTGACTTATCCGGCGACATTTCTTATCATTTAGATGGTAAGACCTCTACTTTCTTATGCATTTCATATCCTTTTTAATTCCCCATTCTGTTTTGCTGTTCTGTGCACCATAACTGAACCTTTTCAGTTTAATAACTAAATTTAGTTATTTTCTTGGAATGACGATCTCTGCTTCCGATGACTACTGCCAGCTTTTTCTAACAGGATTTTCCTTACGGAGTTTCAGTTTAGTCCAAAAAAGTGTCAGGTGCTGTCATTAAGGACTACTCCATAACACATACAAGTAAGTAGTCATGATTAACACTGTGATACTATGAATTCATTAGTTCATCTTTGTACCTGTCAATCTATGCAGTGAAGTCTTAGCACAGACATGTGGAGCTGCACACAGCGTATATTCACACTTGGTTTTGCAAGCAGCACAAACCACAATTGATGGCACAGATGTGATCCGGGGGGGATCTGTGCTGCTTAAATTAATCCACTTGATCTTGACATGCCTCAGATTTGTCGCGAGGCGCTTGCACGAAAAAGGCGCTGACAGGGCCCAAAAAGTCGTTAGAATTAACAACAAATGCGCCAGTTGGCACAGTGCCTCACCCTCTCCCTCTTACTCGGTGCCCCCGTCAATCTCTTTCTCTCTACCCCTGTGCCCCCTCTCTCCCTGTCCCTCTGTGCCCCCTCTCTCTCTCTCTCTCTCCCTTTGTGCCCCTCTTTCTCTACCTCTGTGTCCCCCATGCCACCTCTCTCTCTCCCCCTCTATGCCCCTCTCTCTCTCCCTCTGTGCCTTCTCTCTTTACCTCTGTGTCCCCCTCTCTCCCTCTGTGCCCTTCCACTCTTTCCTTCTTTCTGAACCTGTGCCTCCATCACCCTCTCTTTCCCTCTGTGCCCCCTCTCTCTTTCCCTCTGTGCCCCCTCTCTCTCCCTCTATACCCCCCTCTCTCTCTCCTTGGTGCTGTGACTCTCTCTCCCTCTGTATCCCCCCTCTCTTTCCTGTGTGCTTTGACTCTCTCTCCTTCTGTGCCCCTGCTCCCTCTCTCCCTCTCTCCCTCTCTGCACATCCTTCCACTCTTTCCTTCTCTCTTCCTCTGCCTCCATCACATTCTGCCCCCCCCCCATGTAATCCTCTTCAAAGGCACAGAGCAGGCCGCCTGCTGTCCTCTCTCTGTGCGCAGGTTCAGAGCTGGGCAGACTTCCAGAGTCTCCGCAGCCCCGCCTGGAGGCTGGAGCTGGGGTGTATGAGGGGACCGTGCTCCGCCATACAGGAGCGAGGGCTGCCGTCCTGTCGGGCCCAGTAATGATCCCCTCCGCTGGGCGCTGACCTGAGGGCGGCCGAGTTTAGCTTTTCAGGGAAAAGCCCGGCTATGCATGCCGGCCAGTAAAGCCCCATTTCCTTCCTCCTCCACTGTTTATAAGAGTCTGAAGAGCTGGACGCGTGGTCGTGGGAGCAAGGGCATCCTGTCTATTTTTCGAAACGGGTGCTTGTTTAGGTCAGGGTAGCGCTGGAATTTAATTATCACATATCTGCTCGACTCAAAAGGGGAGAAGCGGGTGCCGCCTTTACAGCGAGGTGGCTGCTTCGGGCTTCCAGTCGGCCGGGTCGGGATCAATACTGCGTGCAGCTTCACATGTTGATTCCACGTGGATGTGCGTAACACTGGGGTTTCAGGTAGAGATATTAAATGCAAAACCGTTTCAGTTTCTTTAGGAAAAAAAAAATTACAAAGCCATTGTATTATGATGCAATGCATAATTCATGATTCTCTTGTTGGGCCCGCATCTGTATAGCGGCATTGTAGAATTCATTAGAGGCAAATTCCCAGTAAGGAGAGGCATTTGAATGGAGATTTCTGACTGAGGATCTGTCTCCCCAGTCATAACATAAGGAAATGTCAGGTATTGGGAGTATCTGCTCTTTTCCAACAAACAGCTGGGAAAAGAGATGCGAGAACAAACTTTGTCCTTTAATGGCTTTCCAGGAAAGCCCGTGTGATATCGCTAAATACACTCTGGCAATTATCAGCAGTGCACAGAGTGCTCCGGTTCTTCCCTCCCCTCTCCACTTACCTGGTTTAGGGGGGATGCTGGGGGTTGGCATGGCAACTACGCCATGTCAAATTATTTAATGGGTAAGCTCTAATCAGTCTGAAATTACGAAATGAGCATTAGCGTGGCTGAAAGGCTGAGATGGAGGGAGCTGGCTGGAACGGCCGTGTTAAAAATGCAGCCAAAGTTTCGCCTGCTGTCTCTCTCCTCCTTAACTGCATGCATGGATGGTTCCACAGGCCTTATCCTGACATATTCTTAGATGTGTTAAAATTCCTCCACACAGTTATTCATCAGGATAAGCATCCCAGGGAATTAATAATGTTATTTACCAGAATGTGGATTTTTTTATTCGGAATCTGTAAGAAACCGATGATGTCGTCTTTTTTGCAATGTGATAGAGATGATGAAATGAAGTGATTCCTATTCTTTAAGTGCATGCAGTTGTTTTTCTGTTACTACAGTGAAGCCACATATATCTTTTATTTTTCATTCATACAGACATTTAGACATATTAGACAAAAATGTGTGCTATGTAAGGCATATTTCTTGCTTCAGAAATTGAATCTTGCACGTTCTTGTTTGAAAATTGATTTGAAGTGAGGAGAAAGGGTTATTTTTTTTGTGGCGCAGGTCTTGAGTTGTCAGTTGTTGAAATGTCAAGTTAACATATGCCGGTGCTCCCCTGTGAGCTTTGGCAGCCCATTAAAATGGCACATTCACACACAGAGACAAAAGGGACATAGCTGGCGGTAGGGAAATGGCTGGTGTGTGTGTGTGTGTGTGTGTGTGTGTGCGCGTGCATGCGTGTGTGTATGTGCGTGTGTGTGTGTGCTTGTGTGTATAAGGGGTATGAATCTCTTCTTTCTTAACACCTGTTCAAAGGTCCCAAGAGTAGGATTTCACCTGTAGTGTTTGTCATGGTGGAATAAGATCATGCATAGCTCAGAGAACGGGAAAACTACACTGAATAAGCTTATACAGTATCTAATGCTATCCTGAAGAATGATCCTATTTTTCTGAAAAACATGCTGTTCAGCATGCCTAAACTGTAATTGTACAATGGCGTTAACATGTTGAGCCATTGTGACCCCTCAAGTCGCAACACCTCCCAGAAAATTTGCACGCATTGTCTGTAATAACGTGAAGAGGAAAACCGTGAGGAGCACACCCCGGCAAACAGAAATGAATAATGATTTACGAGCGTGAGGTGGTCAGCCCCGAGGCGTCTGTGTTTGTTTCTTGGAGGAGCTTATAATAGCTTAATCAAGAAATTCCCTTTTTGCGGTACTGCAGGAACACTCTGTTCTAACACGAAGCAGTCCGGTGCGTTTAAGCGCTGTGATGCTTTTCCCGTTTGACTGAATTCTTCTCTGTGATGTAACCAGGTCTCCCGCTGGACAGATGTTTTCTTCTCCGTTCAAACTCTTCAAACAGTCCTTTCATTTACTGTGATATCTGATGATCTCTCATGTATCAAAGCTGAATTTTTAAGCACAGGTGGTAACAGACACACACCTGAATAAGCATAGTCACTATCCACTGCCTCGCATCTCCTTACATTGATGTGAAAGCAATGAAAGTAAAAACTGAGTGATCACAGAAATGAATCATTAACAATGCTGTGACTGACTTTGTGCAGAGTCCAATGTAGGAAATTCGCTGTATTAGAAGCCAGTATTTCCATTCAGATGAAGATATTACGAAGACCTTGGAGATGTGGACAAATGGTGCATTAGTACTTTCAATAAATGATCCTACATGAGAAATATATGGCGCTTATAAAGGTATTATATAACCGTTTAAAACATAATCTGAGTTTTTCCACATAGAGCTTTTCAGTGTTAAATCAGGTTTTACTGACACAAAAATGCACTACGGTTTCTCCATCCCAGTTGGTTAACCGCCAAATTTTAATGTCAAATTTAAAATGTAATGGAATAGAATGGAAGAATGCCTTCCTTAATTCCCAAGGAGAAATTGGCTTGTACCAGATTCTTCAAAATCTTCACCCAAGAAGACCTCAAACAAGTTATTTCAAATAAAGCAAGAGACCAGTTTCATTATACAAACATAAAATATGGATTTGAGGTCAGAATTCAAAAAAACATAAGTAGACATGATTTAAAATTGTTTGGGCCTCATACCTCCAGATAGCATGCACGGTATGCTTTAAAAGAACAGAATATCCATAGCTAATGCTCTTAAGAGAGTCATCAAGATTGCTAATAGGATGTGACTGGAATGAGTCAGCAACTTTTGACATAGTACACTGTACTATGTAGACGAAATAGTGGAATTAAGAATAGGAGTTAGGAATCTGCTTCCACACTCCAGAACACTAGGTGGCGCAACGACAAAAATGCTACAGTGTGGAAGAGGAAGCAGTGGTTTAGACTTCCTGTCATTGGCTTTTTGGTTCACTCTGGTTTTTGGTTCATGGAGGGAAGCTCTGATTTGCACAAGTGAGTGGAGACAAAAAAGATGACTTTGTAAAAAGAAAAATGAGTAATGTGAAGAACCCCTAGTTAACACTGACAACAGGTCATGGTTAATGGACTCCCTGCCTTGCGTAAGTGCTTTTGTCCTTTTCTTGGATTTTAATGATCTGTGCTTTGAGGTGGACAAGCACCCAGAGATGGAAAAACTATATATTTCAGCAGCTATAGAAATGCAG
This sequence comes from Megalops atlanticus, assembly GCA_019176425.1. Lineage (NCBI taxonomy): Eukaryota > Metazoa > Chordata > Actinopteri > Elopiformes > Megalopidae > Megalops > Megalops atlanticus. Next base: position 7,316,650 of record CM032894.1, read on the forward strand.
CAGGTGACTCATATGATGTAAGCACAAACACAATGTATGTGTGCACATACACACACTTACAATAATACTCACGCACATGCATTAACAAACATCTGTGTAAATCTCACTACCCCGTTCAGCAGGTATACAAAGTCTGCCTGCGCTGGTTCTAATAATCTTTACACTGCATGCTGGCTGTGCGGACCAGTGATGTCCCCGCCTTATTAGAGGGGTGCGAATCTGTGCTTTGATACAGCGGAATGAGATCTCGCTGTGCGGAGAACAACTAAACCCTGTTCTTGCAGCTTCCTTTTTCTAGCAGCATGCCAGCATGTCATTCATCTAATCCAGCCCCTGGACTCCAGTTAATTAGACAAGTCATTAAACGGAAAGCCAGAAAGAATTGCAGCATAATGCAGTAATTCCACATTCAAACATTATCTTCAGAGGGCGAACTGAATGGGCCTGACATCCAAATATATTTCCTAATGACATCTCTCAAAATGGGCACAATCTTTTTTTTTTTTCCCTTTCTTTTTTTTTTCCCCGTTCAGCTCTTTTCCTGGCTCTGAGATGACTTTGAAAAGTTCAGATCCATTTAGCAAGATGTCTTTTTTCACCCGTTTTCTTTTTTCACCAGTGGATGTTGCAGGCGATGTAGTGTTCGTAACTAACATCATGTTTGTTATTACAAAGCGTCTACATGAACTCTGAAAATCTCTTTCAGCCGGACAGGTGGTCAGATTATGAAATGTATAAGGTCAGATGTGTAAAGTATTCTTCTGTGTTTCAGAACTTCTTGTATGTAAGGGGAGTGAGGCATCCATGTGGAGATGTTTACATGGGTGGGGTCAAGGTCTCCACCAACAGATCGAACTGTCCTTGCAAGCCAAGCCCACTTCACTCCAACAGCCATGCCTGTGTGCAGGACAGCAGCGTGTGTGTCCGTGTGTCAGTGTGCGCAAAACTCCCCGTGTCAGGCTTCCTCTATTCAGTGCACAGAGGATGCCAATTTAGCAGGGCTGCAGCCTTGTTGTTTTGTTGCGGCGATGCACAAAATCCTCCGATTGCACACAAAGTATTAATAATAAGAAAAGAGAGGCTGTGCTCTCATTTTTTTGATATTGATTTTGTCACCCAGGATTTGTTGCACCAGCATGGCTTGCCGATACCGCCCGGGTGGGAAATGAGCTGCAGGAAAGCATAATTTCTGTTTGTTTCTGCCTCATCACCCTGCTATTTCTATCCTGGCCACATTCCTAGTGTGAAAATACCTTTTATGCTTGTTTCAGAAAGACAGGTTTGTCATTGGTGCGACTGTTAGGACCATTCCATCTGATGGACCTACATTAATAAGGAATGCAAATTGAGCAAAACTGATTGATTGTGCAGTAGGCATCTGTCATGCTGTAATTATCTCATTTTCAACACAGCAGTCACTAAATTCATAGATGTTATGTCTTTTTCTATGAGTTAATTTGAAAAAATATTTATATAGATACAGCCCCTATCAGAATGTATAGCTCGGCATGCCGATGGCATGACCCAATTAACCTTTCATGCAAGCACTTAAGAGATGCTAAAAATACCCACCACGAATGCTAAATGAAATATGACTGCATTTCATTCTGAATAATGCAGCCGCTGGTTAAAGGAGCAGACACAGGGAATGCCTGCCGCCTTTGCAAAAGTTCGCCCAGACTGCAGTTTGGCTGCTCCTCCATATGTTGCCCATGTTCGACGTTAAATATTGAACAGACTGCCTGTAAGGGCACTTTCACACCTGGTTTGTTTGACTCTTGGATTTAAACAAGTGCGGTTGAGTTGGTTTGGAGCTGTATGTGAAACCTTTGACTAGGAGCAGCCTGGGTGTCCACTGCGTGTGCTGCTTTTCCCTCAAGGTTTTTGGCTTCAATTGCCAGATATATGCTGTGTAATCCTTTTGTTAAAGGGGTGCTTGGTCCGTAGCCTTACGGTCTTCTGAGTGGTTGTTCAACTAATTAGTTCAGGCCCTGTAACAAAAAAATTAAGAAAGCTATTATATTTAATCACATGATATTAAATATTGGATATCTCCCTGTTTTGCCACTTGGTTGAAAAGATACAAAGGAAGGCAAAAAATATGTGTCAGAAAACCTTGTCCTTTTTTAAACATCTCCAGCAATGTAGTTTTTTTGCAAAGGCATATAACTGGCAAGGGGACATCAAATCTAGATCAGTATTCTGCTGAACAGTGCAGTCAAACCTAATCAGCTCAAGCAACTCAAAGCTGTTTAGTAGTGTGGCAGCAACTGCAAAGAGCACTTCACTTTCAGTCCGCAAGTCCCAATCTTTCCTTTCTCCCTCCATTGGCTTCATGCGTTTGTATGGTTTTTTCGCTCACTATCGACTTTCCCTCCCCTAAGATACCCGCCATGCAAGTTAATTTACATCCGTTTAGACTTACGTGTAAAATAGACCCAACAAGACTTGCCAGATGACAGTTTTCTCCCATAATTATTTTTGCAGGGGGTGAGTGGCTGATGACCTATGTGGAGCTGCGAGTCGCGGTGTAGTAACAATAATTGCAGAGCTTAACGAGGAACCGCGACAGGCCTGTGGCAGACTTCAATACTTCCTCATTTCCAGCGAATAATAATCTCTTTGGCCTCTTTGGTGCTCTCCTCTCTCGTCATGTGATTGGTGTCAGTTTCATCAGAACCTTTTTTCTTTTCAGAAGGTGGCCAGTCTGCATTTCTAATTGGTGTTGGTCCTTTATGGATGTATATTCATTATACAAAATGGCTGCCTGATGGCAAATCAAATGGAAATCTTTAATTTTATAACTGCAAATATGTGGTGGCTGATTGGCTGTTGCTTCTGTCTCTGGTGATCATGGACACCTAACTAGAATGTCTGAATTTTTGTCTGAAGTTTTCAAACTCTCACTGCTCATTGTTGCTAATAAGTGAAATAGTTGCCTTGACCCAGGTCATGCCTTTCTCTGCAACTTCTACCTAAACTCTGATAGTGTGAAATTACTGGCAGCCGAGATGAATGTTAACTTCCCCATGATATATGAATGCTGAGACTGCTGGCGCCCTTGTTGTTGCATAAATTTCAAAAGATCAATACTGCATGTGAGAACACAGAAGAGAAAACTAAGTTTGGGGATTCATGAGCAGTTGACCTACCCACTTAAATGAAGGTGAGAGGAAAAAAAAAAAAAACTCAATTATCAGTCTCGTCGTCTTCCTCCTCCTCCTCCATTGCTGATGGGACCATGCAGATACATCAACAACATAAAACGTCTTTCATTCTGCACCAGCTGTCCCCTAAAACATGTTCGGTAGCGGACCGTGTGGCCTGGTGCTCATTTATAATGTTGCTCTGGAGAGGCCTGGACTCATCTGTATGGACGACAGATTGATTCGGTGGATATTTTCCCCACAGTCTTGCTGTTCCTCGTATAGGCAGCTATTTTGCAGGGCAGGGATTTTAATACAGCCGAGGTTATTAATATACATATTGATTTTAATCAGCTCCCAACTACATTATGCTGGCTTGTGACGCACAACACTGTACGGCGTGAGATAAAAATAGCCAAATCTTAAAAGCCACCTAATTATCCGAAAGCACAACAGAATCATCCAAAAACGCCTGGTCGGAGATGTCGTAACGGTGCTGAAAGAGGATTCAGACCTGGCAGGCATCCCCAGCCCCCGCACGCACGCACGCACGCACGCACGCACGCATTTGAATTTTGTTTTCATTTGAATGTACACAAAAACATTCAAGCTACACAAAATGAAACAGTTGATTGCGCAGTGATTGAAAGGAGTAGGACATCTCAGTGCCGAGATCCTGTGTCCCTTTTATGGTCCTTTTGCAAACGACCTGCACACACGCTCTCCAAACATTTGTCAAATCCGTCTACGCTTCTTGCCAAATGAACAGTGCCTGCTTCAGATTTTCCAGCTCTGGCACTGAGATCATACGCCAACGCAGCGTCAGACTTTCCCCATCCTCTCCGCTCGCCCCGGCTCCCGCAGTAAAGGCGCAGTCGGTGCAAATTGGGAACAGAACGTGTAGGGTGCGCAGAAGAGCTGCAAAGGGTTGTGCATGGCGCGCAGAGTGAGGATGTTCACCGTGCAGATAAATAATGTAATGCGATAGAGCATGAAGTGAAACTCCCCGTGGTGCACTGCTGCTGTACATATATACTCACTAAAGAACCTCGCTGGGCTGGCTCGGAGGATCCTCCTATGAAAACACAAGATGCATGTGTATCTTGTGTATGGTGTATCCTGCTCTCATGTAACTTGGATGGATGCACTTCTGTTCCCTTGTACTGGCAGTTGCTCTAGATAAGAGCGTCTGCTAAATGAATATGATGTAATGTAATGGTAAAAGACTGCAGGATATTGAAAAATTTCAGGAGTGTATATTTGAGTACATGTAAATGTGTAGTGTATATGACAAATCGTATCAGATATTGACATTTTCATAAATGCAATCGTAATTTGTGTTTACTGGTTTATATGTATGCATAAAAGGATGTTATGGCTAATGTATTTTCTGAGATATGCGATAATGAATATTCCTTATTTATATTTTGCATATTTTACCATATGTACTTTGCCACTGTGTTTGAACAAAAGGTCAGGGGGGAGTTTTCTCTCTCATATATATCATAAATGCTGCAATGCGGGGACAATGCTTATGCCTGTTATTGGTTGTTTGAAGAAGAGTCAACAGTTAATGTGGGTGCTGGTAGCCTTTGATACATTGCCCTTCTTTCAGTAATGAAAAGTTAAGTGGCCTCTTTGGGTTTGCCACTGATGGAGGAGGAAAAAAAAAAGTGTTACTGCAAATAGCACTCATATACTACATTTAATATTTTAACACTGTTTTTCAGCCTGATGCTCACTCAGTGCATTACTGACTGTTCTGTACCTGTATTCTTGTTAGTGCTGTGAAATGTAGCTAATGCGAATTGCCATGAGGGCTTTGTAAGTTGCTCTGATGAGGGTGTTTGCCAAATACTTACCGAGAAGAAAAAGAAGAAGACAGAGAACTAGGCAGAAGTTATGTTTTTTACTACTTTAGCCTGTGGAGCAATCAGACTGGCTGCTTTCAGTGCCCACAATGTTCCGGAACGTTGTGAACACATTGATCCTGAGGGAACAGTTCACTCAACTGTTGGCAACAATTCGCACCCCCCTTCAGTGGTTGTTCTCTTTAGTTTCGCGGGCATGTCAAAATGTTAGGTCGTCTTGTGGCACTGATTGTTTACACAACAAATAACAAATTAGGTTGAAATGAATTTTAACTGCTCTTTTTCAGCATTCTTTCCCACTGTGATTGTAGTATTGGGGTATTGTATTGTGTGCTTAGTATTACAACCCGCCCATTGACTGAGGACGTAAACTACAGTGGCTTACAGCTAATTCTAGTTGATACATTAAATATGCCAATATTTATGTTAAACATTATACCTTGATCTTTAGCTGGAAACCAAACAAATAATAAAGTGGTCACAAGTAACCAAAGAGAACCAGGTGTGAAAAAACATTGCCTTCAATGGCAGACATGCTGGAATGTCTTTCATAGATGACATGTTCCCCTCCACCCCCTAGTCTTTTGTAATGGAGCATAATAGGATGTTAAATCATTGTTCTGTGGAGATAATCAAATCTGAGACACGGTTTTAAAACCAATTCAATGAATCACTTAAGTCCTCTGCCACCCAGGTTTCTGCCTCATTTACTAATGAATACACTTATAACACTGTCTAGACTCTTGACCATTGACATAAATGAGGAGCAATTTGCCTAATGGTTACAGAGAGTCACCTTTAATATAGTAAGTATAAACGATTGAATTATCAGGCCACAAGTTGACAGGGAGACATTGTGTGCCTGTTGAATGTGTCAAAATGAAAGCGCCATAGCAATTCCAACACAAATTGAGATATTAACCCCAGCAGAAGGGTAGACCTGTTACCCATTTCCCTCTGTAAAGATGAAAACTGATTAGCATGAGCGATAGCCAAAACTGACTGAGCCAGGAGGTATCCATTGCGTTACCCACGCTCATAGCTTTAGCACATGCTGAATGCTGGGGTCTGTGCTTATCACCAAGACTCCAAACAAAGCTTGAGTTTTCTGGGGAAAGAAAGACTTCATATTATTTTATTCTACCCGGTTGTGCTCCTTCATCCCTTCGAGGTTTATCTCCTCGATGCTAATGGGAGAAAGGTAATTGCACAACTTGCTGACTGTACCAACAGCCCTCCTGTAATTAGACCAGCACCTAGGTTGCCATGACTAAACGCATAATGGAAAACCACCTAGAGCCTGAACAAGCCAGCCTGGTTCAGCTGTACAGTAGAAAAAGGAGTAGAATAGGTAGGAAAGGGGTTTAATATTTAAGATTAGCATGATGAGAGTAGTCTGTGTTAAGAACAGATTGAGGGTGTGCAAACATCAGAATTTATAAAAATGTCACTGTTAAAGTCCTTCTAAAAACAGCAAGATTAATCTTCTGATTTTTTGATATAAAACTCAGTCTTATTGAGGTGTAACTCAGTCTTACTGAGGTGTTGGACAATAGGTGTTATACAATATAGTAGTTAGAACATGCCACAACCATGTATTTGGGGAAAAATGCAAACAATTGAGTGACTAAAGGTGAACATTGCCTCATGTTGTGTGTATCTAGCTTCATGTTTTAATTTCGCACCAATAACCCTAAAAATATTTCCCATGAGTGCTCACATTTGAGCAAGGACAGTAATTCCTAGCTGTGAGAAGCATGTACTTACTCATGTGAGTCAACATAATTCCTTTCCGTTCCAGCAGCTCCTGATTTTTTTTTTTTTAACATACAGTTCCACTTTAAAAACCGTGCAATGTGGGAAATGCTGTTGGACAATATACCCTAAGGTGCAGTGTATGAAATGCTCTTTCGCCGTCATGGTCCTTCTTCTCAGTGTTGCCTTCAGGACACTAAACCACCTCACTTTCAGGGTGAAAAATATCTCTTAGGCCCTCCATCCTACAAGATGAGTTTAGTGGGGGGAAAAAAATCCATTCTGGGTACTAGCGGCAAGGATAACTGACTGAGCTGTAGATCAGGAGGGAACAAGCAAGTAAGAAACTGAAGCATGTAAAGCTGGTAATTCAGAACTCTCTGAATATACAGGTATGAGCTATATGTAAAATGAGCCCAAACAGGGTTGAAACGAGGAAGACATTGCATGTACACACTGTATACAGAGAACGTTAACATATTGTGTAATGTATATAATTTTGACATGCACTTGACACATGTATTTTATGTGGTGTTTTTTTCCTTTAGTTTCTCCAATGGGCTTTCTGGTTTCTTTTTTAAATGACATCTTTTTCCCGTCCATGATACATAATTAATGTGACGGCTGTGTTCATGAGGATTAATAACCTGTGCGTTTAGTTTCAGTAATCTTCATCTATATGCAGGATACCTGTCTACAGGCACCCTGATTCCATTTACAAAATGGATGACCTCCTGTCCCAGTACAGTTATTTATGGCGGAGATTTTTTTTCCCCCCTTTTTCGGAGTGCAAGGGGTTAAATCCCTGTGGTACTGGACCTTTAATAATTAATACATGCATGTTCCTTTTCACGTGTGCTTTGCATTGTACACCTCTTTCATGTGCAACATTATGTTCTAGGTCGCGATTTAAATATTTATAAATATGCAAATATTTGTTTAGATGCTTTAGATTGGAGCCTGTTGAAATGGGGGAGTTCCCTGCCTTTCAAAATCGCCTTAGTGTTGCATATTTATAGAGCTGTAAAAATAGCATCTTTGAACACAATGTAGGTTTTGAAGAGTGGCACAAGACAGGGCAGCACATGGGTATACGTAACGGTTCCTGGAATGTTAGAGGATGGGAAATTATCCCTGCCCCGACAAAACTGGATATGTGGAGAATGTGGCCTGACTGATACTAAAATAGCTGGAGCCATCTTCTGTTACTGGTGAAGTGCCAATTCAATCCAATCATAATGTTTTTCTAAAGTCAGTGCTTGGCAGCACGTGGTAGCCCCATACATTATGTGGTTCACGAAGCCACACTCCTCCCATCCCCAGAATCTGATTCAGACAGCCATTGATCCCAAAGACATATACATATGTCAATGGTTGATCCTCATATCCCTGGTCTTTCCCATAATGCACTGCTGCTATACATGAAGTCTAAAATCCCCTGGCTTGTATAAAATTCCCTTTATCTTGGTAGTGATCCCCCTGCACCCCCTCCCTCTTGAGTACTCTCCCTCTGCTAACCTTTGTATAAAGTTCTGGTTCTCTAGACCAGAGCTTCCACCACAATCAGCTTGACCCTATAGAGTGTAACTACAGAGTGCAAAAATCCCACGTAAGAGGTAATCACTTCCTACTTGCATATTGCGTACAGCGTATACATGTGTTTCATGTGTCGTTTTTCTGGAGCAAGGTGCAGAAAGCCTGCCAAGTAGTCACCTTGTGATGAGAAAAATTAAATTCCTTGCAAAGTAATTGCATTTTTATTTTAACATACTGCGTGGTCTAGATGCATTTAAATGTGTATAATTAAAGATTTTGTACTTGTAGTGCAATGCAGGGTCTATTGCCTACATACGACTACTGCTGCAAGTCTACCTTTCTGTCCTGTGCCTGGTATGTTGCATTTGCGTAGCAGATGCTCTTATCTCAAGTGACAATATCATAACAAAAAATTTATGTGTTATCCATTTGTACATTAGGATACTTACTGAGGAAATATGGGTCAAGTAACTTGCCCCTTGGACTTGGAAGAGATTCACAAACACTGCCTATTGTCAGTATTGCACACACCATAATTCAGTCTTTGCCGAGGCCAAAGTAAATTAATTCAAAGGTTTCTACATGATCCCGCGAGACCTTGGCAAGTCTTTCTCATTCCCCCTCCCTCTCCGTATGCTCTGAGAAACAAAAGGCCATTCTGAGTGCCCACAAGCCATGCTTCCATGCATGTGAAACCTGTTTTTTATCTAGAACTTTTATATTGTGAAAACATATTTTTTCTCTGTCTCTGAATTCACTGCCCCAGTCCTCCCGACAAAGTATTCTATGATTTCATCTGTTATGTGTCCAAATATTTATGTTTCCATAAGTATGCAGATTTTGAATTGTGTCTCCATGACAGAATCACATCAAGCAAGACATTTTGGCGTGGGTCCATTAGATGGTCCCTGAACACCACATGATAGGGTGACATTTGAGTGGTGGTATTTACAACACTCAACTGTAAGGGAACCTACATTTTAAACCCAACAAAATCATCCACTTGTGTAGAAGCTGTTCCAGGTTGTCTGCTGAATGACCATCATGGTCATTTACAGTAACAGATACCCTTTAACCAGGACAACTCACAATGCAATGAATTCAGAGTTAACAAAGAATCTAGAATAAAGAACTTAGAATAAAGAACAAAGAGCCTCGAAAGAAGAATGAGGAATCTGGTATTAAGAGCAAAAAGCCTACAATAGGCTCTCGATTCCATAGAATGAGGCCAAAGGCAGGTCTCGTGCTCTCATCTGGTAAGTGCACCGCGGCATTCGGGCACAATGTCGTTCTGCAACCTCACGTGTGCCTGTCCTCCGGTGTGGCCCCACGCACTGGAGGCTACGGTGCCATCCATTAGGGAAGCGCAGAACATGACATGTCCATCTAAGAGCTGGGTCACAGAGGACAGGGAGCGGAATGAAGGAAGCTCTCCGACCACGCCGCCATAAGGAAGAAAAATTGAAGCATTCACAGTTCATAGCTGCGTGGTCACCGATACCAAAAGAGGCACCTGACATGCCATTTTTCTTAAATGTGTCGCCCAAAATGAAAAACATAAAAAATAAAATGGCACATCGATCAGCGTTATGTATGGCAATGCTCACAGTTTGTGATATATAAATATTTTTTATAGGCTCTGCGCTACATGAAACATGGCCAGTAATGGGATTTTTTGGAGCTATTTTTTTTTCCATCAAAGGAAAACAGGATTAGACAATCTAATACGTCTAAATGTGTTTACTTGGCAAGCAGAGGAAATATCTGATAAATGCAACCGGTGAAAATGTCAAACAATAAAGTGGCCTATGGGATTCCACCAGGGTTTAGCTTTGTTAGCGTGGCTACACTTTTCACATAGACCGGAAACCTGCAGAGCAAAACCCTCGAAACCCAGCACGCCAACGAAAACAACAGCCGTGTATAAAAACCGCTTTTCTATACAAACAAGGCAATGTAAATGTTGGTAATTTGATTAGTTTCCTGTGACCTCTTTCTGACTCCACAGAAACACTCATACATTGTCCTGACCACTGTGTCACACGGCTCTAGGCTGGAATGTCAGCCACGGGAACTGTGTTCTCACCCGAGCAAATGCAGTCAGTCTGCGGTCAGCCCCATCAGCTGGGCTGAGGGACTGCGCAGGTTCAGGAGCTTTGACTGGACGATCTCACCCAGTGTCTGACCGCAATGGAGTCCCTGTGGCCAATCACCTGTGGTCATTTTCCCACCTGTGCGTGTGGCAACTGATGAGCTACTGATAGGCAAGGCAGGAAACTTCCCTTTATATCACTTCATACATTTGATTGTTTTACATGATGATCAAGCATGCCAATGTAAAAAAAAAAAAAAAAAAAAAAGGTGCACCTGTTAGCAAGTGATTCATTTTTTACTTGATTGCATTTGACACCTCATCTTTCAGCGATAATTACAAAAACAGCTTTCCAGATCAAAAAACCCTTTATAGTCAAAATTATTTCCAAACCAGGTCTTAATGAAAGCAGACCTTTTTGTTATTATTAATCTGAGTTAATGTAATGTGTGCAGCGGTAACTATGTTACATTAGACACAATTATGTAAAAAGCAATCAATCAGCCACTGATGGTCTCTTCTAAAATTGATAGTTTGGTAATCACAAAAATCTGATTTCATCAAAAACCTCACAACAAAAAACCTCACAACCATTATCATTTCAGGTAACTTATCAGCCTGAGCAGGGAATATATTAGCAAATAGTTTATATATTTGCACTTTCAAGCATGTAAATGTATGCATACTTTGTGGAATATATACCCAATTACAATTACATGTATCAGTGTATTTCTACATGTATATGTATATTACTATGTGCATGTATATGTATACTGCTACTATATAATACTGAATATTATATCTGGTGTTTCACATACAACAAAATATTACAATGTTTTTATACCTGAATGTTGGTAATGCTAAAAGTTTTGCTGAAGCTTGAATCCCTTGAACACAAATATGGCTTCATGTCTCTCAATGAGTGACATGTTTATAACAGGAAAGTGAGGTGGAATGAATCAAAAATGGGTGGAGTTTGCATGTGCTATCAAAGACTCACTGATTTAAACTAATCATGGTATTCTGTTGTGACAGCTATGTCTTTTAAATGTCTCATATGGGTCAGTGATTAACGGCACATGGCAACTGCACCCACAATGGAGAAAGCAAAACCTTAAAAAGACCTTTGACAGATGAACCAGACTTGATTTTTTTTTTTTTTTTTTTTTTTTTTACGTCATTTTATGATGCAGATAGTTTTAAGGGCAAGATCTAAAAATACCCCTTGGTTTAAGATTTGAAAGTGTGTTTCTATGGAAATATGCTGACCCAATATTTATTTTCAGTGATAATTCATGTAGTAATGATAATTCACGAGTAATAATTAATTTGCATAATGTCTTTATAAAGTGCTGTCATTGCCATAATAGAAATACAGAACTAGATTGGTGCATAAATTCTGTTTGAGATCAGAGTAAAATCCTCAGGATTTTTATTTATATAATTTTTTTATGTACTCGACTCCATACACTCCCACACTATTCTGGATTAAGAGACAATTACGATGACATGGGAAAAAACAAATACTAGCCTTCCCAGCCACCAGCGCATTATAGAGTTACGCAACCGACGGGAAGACAAAAGCAGAACCTGACCGCTGGTCTGGCGAGCCTTCCCCGTGCCTTTCAACTTCACAGAGTGCGGATGTTAGGTAACGCACGCGCTGAGAATCCTCTGCTGACTGCAGGGCTTCAAAGCAGGATCGAAACCTACCTGTGAAGTTCTGAGAGGCCAGTGTCCTCCATGTGGTCACCACAGGCCTGCGGCCGGCCCCTCAGGGAGCATCACTTAGCCATGCACGGCAGTGTATCCCTACGCAGATCGGATTATTTGCTCTTGTGTTTAAGTGCAATTAAACTGCAGTCATTGGTTTCAAAGTTTATTTATCTTGGACAGCCGTGCGAGCTCGTATTTCAGTTGTTTTGCCTTCGAATTTCAACCGCCGAGGGCAGTTAAAACAAAACACGCCATGGGGGGTACTGTAAAATTAGCCCCAATGGTTTCAGATGGAGCCAGAAACTGAAAAGAACATTGCGTTCGTCATTGTTTCTCATATTTATTCGGGGACATAATTAAGACTGCTCATGGCTACAGGACTTTATAAGGTAATCTGAATTCTGCCAGCAGAACAAGATTTTGTAACTTTAAATTACTTAAAGGTAAGCTACACGCTAAGTAATATTCTTTTTCCACTCATATAAATGCATGAAATAGCTTAGGGTCCGTAGTACAAGCAAAGTGTTTGACCACACTTGACAGAGTGCTACATACACTCTAGACTGTAGGCAAAACAAGCTAAGATTGGCAAAATGACCTGTTCTCCTCATTAAACCTTATGTTCTTGTGTTTATAACTGGTCACTGGAAAATGAGGCAGAATAAACCCTAAATGGGTGCAGCTTGTATGTCCATATGTGTATATCAAAAACTGACTGATTTAAACTAATCATAGTGTTCTGCTATGACAACTATGCCTTTTAAATAACTTATATGGGTCAGTGATTAACAGTTTAACTGTCAGCACATGGTAACTAACAAAGCATCGCTTTCTCATGGCAAAGCAAAACCTTAAAGATAAACACAGACTGGGTTTATATAAATCATTGAGAAAAAGAGCTTTGACAGACGAACCATACTTGATTTTTTTATTTATGCCATTTTACGATGGGAACAGTTTTAAGGGCAAGCTGACATGGTATAACAACCCAGTGTACTGCTTTGCCCAGAATAATAACAGTTTCATACTTGTGAGGTCATTTTAACAAAGTGAGCTCTGTAACAGTTTTGGTTATATCTGCTGCCAGTCAGAGTTTACCATATAATACTTGGCTTTCTGGCATAATATTTGTAATTTTGCATCCTATAGCCACTATTCAGGGGTAAAAGATACCCTTAATATACTTCATATAAAATAAATACATAAGTCTTCCATGGATTTGTTGACATCATCACTGTAAACATTGAAACAAATGGGAAATATATTTTTAAGGTACCTTCGAAACAAGTGCTCAGTAAGAAAGACACACACACGCCCTGTTGGTTCAGTTGTATAGAAGTGAGAGTACAGTTCACTGACAGTTCAGAGATTGGAAGCAGTTTCAAATTGTATTTGGTATGTGTTTCACAGTGCGCCCACTCCAACCCCCCCACGCCCCCCCACTCCACCCCTATTTGATCTCTCAAACGGAGTCCACTTTGACCTGGTTGTTGTTCGTCATTAAGGGGGATGGTTTGCTCTTGATCCTCTCGGCAGCGTCGTTGGAGCTGTCCTGGAAGAAGATCCACGCGGTGCAGACAGAGACGATAATCCGTTTGTACTCCCTGCGGAAGTTCTGGTTGAGCACCCCGTAGACGATGGCGTTAAGGCAGCTGTTGAAGTAGGCCATGAAGTAGCTGGAGACGAAGAGCCACTCGGGGATGATGGGCGCCACGGCGTCCGGGTTGATGGCCACCGCCAGGCCGATGAAGTTGAGTGGCGCCCAGCACACGGCGAAGAGGACGAACACCACGAACATGGTGACGAAGTTCCTGACGTCGTGCGGCGTGAGCTTGGGCCGGTTGTCCGGCTTGACCCGCCGCCGCACCTGGATGACCAGGACCCAGATGCGCAGGTAGCAGTAGGTGACGATGAGGATGGGCAGGATGAAGTGGAAGAAGACCACGGCGATGGTGTAGGCCGAGCTGGCCGACTGCACGAAGGTGCAGGAGTAGACCCGCGGGTCGTACTGCAGCGAGCCCACGAAGAGGTTGGGCACGATGGCCACCACAGTCAGAACCCAGATCAGCAGCACGTAGCACAAGGAGTTCTTGTCGCTGTACAGCTTGTCGTACTTGAGGCTGTGGCAGATGTAGCAGTAGCGGTTGATGGCGATGCCGGTGATGTTGAAGATGGAGCCGATGACGCTCACGCCCATCAGGAAGCCACTGATCTGGCAGTGGACGTAGCCCAGGTTCCAGCCGTTGTGGAAGATGGACGTCAGGACCAGGGGGTAGGGGTAGATGGCCACCACCAGGTCTGCCACCGCCAGGCTCACCACAAACACGTTTCCTGCAATGGAGACACATTATTATTATTACGAATAATTGACTGTGCTGTCAATTCAGCAGTGTAGCAAAGTGATAAGGAGCAGGACTCGTAACCGAAAGATTGCTGGTTTGTTTCCCTGCTGGGGCACTGCTGCTGTACCCTTGGTAAAGGTGCTTACCCCAGAACTGCCTCAGTAAATATCAAGTTGTATTAACAGGTAACGTGTAAACTGTAACCTATGTAAGTTGCTCTGGATAAAGCGTCTGCTAAATGCCAATAATGTAATATAAATTCTGTTAATGAGTTACAAACAAGGCATTTTCAATAAAAATCTGTATAAATAGTATAGTATCTGTATAAACAAATGACAAGCATGTAAGTTTCTTGCAAGAAATGTATACCTTGTCCGACTTTTAGACAACTTAGTTTCAAAGGACACCTTGGCTCCTCTACTCAAAATGATTGGAAGTTTACCTTACAGTTATCACTTAATGCGTGCACCGAGCTTGTGTCAAATTCATTTTAAGTTCTGAGAAAACCAATTTGTAATCTGCCCTTCAAATGCTGACTTCATAAATGCTTGGTACATCCTGTCCAGTGTTTTTTTTTCTCCCCATTTTCAACATCCCTAGGTGATCTTTAGTCACGCAAATAAAATATTGGATTACCGCTAAAACATAATAATACAGAGAAGCCTTACACCAAGAGAAGATAACAACAGTTGATTTGCAAAGCACAGCCAGGGGCTTTAAGCATACTGCAGCCTTAAGCTTACGAGAGGGAGAAGTCGGCGAAAGGGCACAAAAATCCACATGCATTTTCATCAGCCTGCACACTGCAGCCACCTTGCACAGCATCGGTCGTCCATTTAAGAGGAGCGACAGTCGGGCAATGCATGTTCCTCAGCCACAAACGGAACAGCTCGAGAAACACCGTCCGTTATATTTGTGCTTGGTTTTCCAGCTGCTTTGGTCCACACGCATAGGTCGCGCTCTTCATAATTGTCCGTTCCTGTCCCTGTTCTGTTCTGTGTGTTTTTGAGGTACAGCGCACGGCATGTCCACGAGGCCTCTCTGCTCAATCCCATGATGCCCGGGGCAAATAAAAAGCAAGAGAGAGAGAGAGAGATGAGAGCATGTCCTCAGTGTGAACTGCCTATGGACCTGCCTCTGACCTTATTTTTTTTTCCCCCCTCTCTCTCCCCGCTGTCCGCACGTAACGCGATGAGAACGAGGGAATACAGTTGATGTCATTGTGTAATTAATTGACGCGGCCTATAGGATTGTTGCTGCAACAGAAATCCTTTATGTTCTGAACTGCCTGCAAAGCACAGGATTTTGATGTTGAGGATGTAGCTGAATTAATTAACCGGTTGGTGATCCCAGGCCAAATGATTCTGAAGCTGCCGCTTTTGCTTCAGCAGTAACTTTCAACTTTCATCAGCTTTTCTTAAAGGCTGATTTAAATCCAGGCACATCCTTCAGATGGGATGTCCGTGAGGGAGGTTCTTAAGGGTACTAATAGTATGGGAAGAAATTATTACTTCCATTTAGTCAAACAACATTGCTTTAAAACATTAAAAAGCTTCCATGTTGTCAATAAATAAGTTATGTGATGAACTGTGGCAATGCATCAAAATTCTACTGAAAAATGTTCAGCTCTAACTGGTGAATAATATTGCTGAAGAGGATTCTTTTATATACTTCAGTTTCTATCAATGTGTATATTAAATATTTGTGGGGGTTATGCATGAAAGATATTCTATTGCGTTAAGATGTGCAGGTTGAAACATTAATGCTTCTCACACTAGATATTCAGAGACAAGCCGAATGTGTGCTGGAGAGCAGATGATTTATGATGTATCTGGTTTAGTGCACTTTCAGCCCAGCACCACACTGAAATATTCAACAGAGTACATGTTTAAACAATTTTTACCAGACGGACACTGATCAGATTTAATGGAAAGTGTAAATTAGTTCAGTGAAATTGAAGTACCTGCTCTCAAAACGTTGTGGCGGGGACACTAAAATGACTCAACATGTTTCAAATGGTGCAGTGTCAGGAAAGGGAAGAGGAGGACATGGGCTAAACGTTCTCACACTGTTTCAGCAACGTTTCCCAAACATCATAAGAACATTTTCTGGGGCTAAGTCCAGCTCTACTTCTGACACGCAAACCTGTTCTCACATTCCTCAGCAGACCTGTCATTCACGCTGATGGCTGGCCGCTAATTTCATTTGAGTTAAATTGAGATTTAAACATGACGCCTGTGGCATAACCAAGCCTTAGCCCGTGGGACATGGTCTTTTTTTTTTTTTTTTTCTTTTTGTCAAAGACCCCAGACATTCTTTCACAGAATGACCTTGACTGCTTTTAATTAAACCCTGTCCTCTTCAATCTGTCATCTACTTGCTTTCTGAAAGGGATTAGGAGCGCCTTCGTTGGCATGTGACATACTTTAAACAGCCGAACACTTGGGGGACCCTTGATAAATGAAAAGGTATTGAATATGTTAAGCGACGATACAGAGGGACCGTGGGGTCACGGTGCATCTCCTGCTTATTGATTTGATTCCCCCCCACATCCTTTGAAAGTGCATTTTGCTCTTGATGACTCACCACTTTGGCTAGAGGTAACTCCCAGACTAGGGCCCACAGACTAAAAAAAAAAAAATTCACCTTGACAAAATCACATGCCTCTTCATGGCAGCAGCTGCCACTCTGCTTTTACGAGCTCGTGAGAGATCTGTCATCGAGCTCTGGGTGGTGATTAGCATGTCAGTCAAGGTTTTCATTTGGTCTAGGGGCCATGTTTTGTTGCACAGCCTGCATCTCTACACTGACTGTTTGTAAAGATCTCCAGGGAGCTATTCGCATTTTTTTTTTTTTTTAACAGTGTTATTGAACATTTCTAAGATGCAATCATTATGTATAGACTGGAATGAGGTATATATTGTTTCAGTGCTGGATTTAAGGAGTATTTTCTGTGTGTACTTTTTTGCTGGTCATTGTTCACTTTGTGAAATAATAGATAAATTACTTTTTCAGTGCAACAATCACAGACTGGAAAATAACACAATTCTGAGAGGCAGTAATATAGTCTTGTGCTTTTAAGAATACCATGACAGCCTGTGGTTGCTTGTGTGGCCTTGGAACAGCTATGTCCTCAGTCCCCCAGTTAGTCAGTCACAAACTCAAAACTTCACTTGAAACCGATTGAGTGGCAGTGAACAGCAGTAATGACATTTCACCACTAGAGGGCGAGAGGGTCAGCAGAGTAGTCGTGGCCCCCAAAAGAGTGCACCATTCTTTCTTGTTCTGTTATTGGATTAACAAGCCTTTGTGTTTACAGCTGAGCTGCTGACAGGCGAAAGTGATGAGACTCCTTGTCATGGCTCAGCGAAGCTTACACGCTCTCCTCTCCGGGGACAATTTCAAGAATGATGTGATGAGAAATAAAGAAAAAAAACTACCCAAAACCAAAACACAACAAAGAAAAACAAGAAGAGACAGAAAACCCAGTGAAGGATTCTGTCGTTGCACGGGTCAGGGGGCGGGGCTGAAAAGCGCTGAGAAAACGCACAGGCAATGTGAAATTTCTCCGCATGGGGCTGGTTTATTGTTACATCTCTGGGAGCGCAGGGGTGAGAAACGACCTTCCTCCTTCCTCAGGGACGGTGGCATTGTGGCCTCATCACCGCTCCCCCTCACCAGTCGTTTACACGGCACAGTCCCATGGGCACCGCACTGCAACGCGCACTGACAGTGACTTTTACCACCTTCATTAAATTACGCCTCTCGTATGGATTTTTCCCCACTCTGTGCAGAGTTGTAGTAACTCTTGACCCTTGGGACAGGAAGATATCATCTTACTGAAGCCAGGGAACCCTCAGAGTAGAAATATGGTACAAAGTATAACTGAATAAATGGTTTAACTGTCAAAGAAGTGTAATTTGACAATCCCCTCTGATGTAACATTCCTTTCTTACAGAAGCACTTGAATGACAAGCTGGGTCAGTTGGCCACTCATCTCTCGTGGACACCTGGCTTGAGATTCTACTGCTGCACAAATCCAGGTAAGCCACCGAGGCATTGGGCCCCCCAAAAAAACATTTAGCCAGCCATGATTTCAGATGAAGCCAGAGCTCCAAAACCCAGGGCAGGATTTGATCAACAGAGGGTTATTCAGTTGACAGAACACAAGTCTCTTAACACAGAGCACAATTCTGTTACACAACTCTATTAACACAACACGCAATTCCTTTAACACACAGTTCTTCTAAACAGGTGTGTAGCTCTCCTTTCAGAGCGAGCAAGGCTTCAGGTTATGTAGAGACTTTGAGAGGTCGCACCTGTGCAGAATAAATTAGAGATGTGAAAGTACAAGTAAACGCAAGTCAGTGTGAAAATAAGCGCCGGGGCACACAGTACCATGCTTCCATTCTTTGGTGGTGCTTGTCCCTGTGGTTTACGATTGGTGGTTTCCCTTCCAGCAGTCATTTAATGTGAGAATCAAACTGGAACTTTTTGATGTGTAAATATTAGGTTTGTTCTGAAACGGCGATGAAAATTATGAAAATATGAAATGAATGCCAGGGAAACCTTGGGAAGCTTTTTGGTTGCACAAAATTAAGCAAGGATTTGTGCCAACAGTGTTTGTGAGACTAATCCATAATGGGCTGGGTATGTCCAACCATACACTTCCACTGGGTTTTTCTTTTCCTGTTTCATCCGTACAGTAGAATGGCATTGCCGCCATGTCTATTTTTCACTCCAGTGGAGGAAAATGCCTGTTTGAGTACCATCCCCTCTTGTTTTCACTTTGTCAGGCAATTTCTGCCTTGTCTTCCATTTTGAAGATCATGCACAGTGAAAACACCTGTCCAAGCCACTCTCCATCTCTCTGGATGAAACAGAGATGACAAAACACCAGTGGTGGTGTCACACTCAATGTCAGAGAATTCCACACCCTCCGACGAGCTGGAATTAATAGACTTCCCTGGAAAGCAGTACATTATGGTGCTGTCGTCAGGTCGAGGTAATCCACATTTGAAGTTCGCCTCAATACGCGGTGTAATTTTCAAGAAAGAGGGGAAAAAAACTGGACCTGCAAATGCAAAAGAATTTTCTCTGAGGAAAATCATGCATCCGAGGCCACTCTTGAAAGTCACTCTGTTCCCTGGGGTTTCAGAAAGGACTGCACATTCTGAGCTCTTACTCAAAGACATTTCGCCCTGAATAATCTTGGGTGCAAAAATGCAGCCGTTGTACTTGCGCAGAGCCAATCTTCTGAATCATATTTAAAATTGGGCACATTTTTTCAGAAATCTTCTTGCTGTATGAAGTGGAGGTTCACAGTAGGAGCAAATTACAGAAGTAAGGGATGCTGGGCTGAACCCTCTCTTTCCTGATAATGTGGTACTCAGTTGTGCACCTCAATCACTCCAGTGAATAACATCCAGCCTTCGGAACAGGCTACAAGAATGTGTCTGAGGTAAAGCATCTAAGCAATCAAGTCACCAGGAGAAGAGGCCAACTTGAGCAAATAGGCAGTGCTTCAGGACAATGACATGTTAAGGTGTTTGTTTCCACACATTACAAATCAAGGACACCAGATGTGGCCGCATGCCATCAGATGCAAGGGGGAGGGGGAGGGGGCGGAGTTAAAGGTGATGTCAGCTGTGTGACATCATAAAACAAATGCCCTGCTCTTAAAGGGCTCATGTCATCAGGCATTATGCAGAGCGATAAGGCTGAACATTACGTGATACCAGTGGGACACGAGAGTGGCTGGGAAATTAAGCTGAAATTACTCACTGATGTGGAGAAGTCTTCTCTGTCTCCATCCATAATTCATGCCCAGGCGGGCATTGCCTTATCCCCGAACGTTAAGGAGGGCCAGTTTGAAACAATGGGTTTTTTTTTTTTTCTTTCCAGGCAGCGTAGTATGTGGTGATTGACACCTCTTTGGGGAGCTATGGGTGAGGTGAAAGCTTGGATGCTTTTAGCATGCCCTGATGGGTATTCAAAGAGACTGTCCCGAGCACGGCGGAGCATTTGATCTCCAGCTTCTGTCTAAGATAATTGCCTTTCGATGCGAGCAAGGACAGCACTCAGAAAACGTGTTCCAAATTCAGGAAACGGCTGCAGCGAGTGGCTCTAAAGTGGGCGGCGAAGGCGCTCTAGAGGAGCCACCTTTTTAATGTTCACATGCACATTGTATTACGCTACACTGCAGGTGTCTTCACCTTAATCAGACGTCCCTCTGATAATTACACGCCAGGCAGCTGGGGTCACTGATTAAGAAAATAAAACGGAGGGAAAGTATTTGCATTCTTTATTCAGCCCTGTTAGGGACCATTGGCTTTGTGTGTGCTGGTCTGTCCAACTGAACACTTCCCTTGGATTTAATTTCAACATGCTTACTTTCTTTCTGAGGAAATAAAAGTACATTCAAAGTAAAATTGTACCAATTAAAGGGTTTACTAAACCTAAAAAAAACTATTTTAAACTGTGTCATTTAGACTGCACATGAAGGTCTCTGACTTTTCTCTGGATCAACTCTTTCACTGGCCTCTCAGTTTCTACTCAAGTCCACATGCTACATTTCCCCATACCAGGAAATGAGTGGAGACCTGAGTTCTGACTCGCTGTAACAAATCTCGCCTAGCTGTCTAGAATCAATCAATCTGGTTAGATATTTATGAGGATGCTGCTTTTTGTAAGATTTCAGTTTAAATGGACAATGATCTCTGCTCTCCTCCTCCAGTCTTCAGCAGACCTAATAGAGCTAGATTCTCCTCTCTCTGTTTGAATGTAATATTGATTTGTGTGAGGCTTTGATCAAAGCATTGGTTACAAACCGTAAAATAATTTTAAAATTAGCTTGTTTTATTGTTTAATGAAAGGAAGGTCTCTTTACTGTACATTCCTTCTATAACAAAGATGAGAGACTTAGCATAAGTTAATAAAAATGCAATTGAAAATGTACCTTAAATTTACAGTAAATTGAATGTAGTCTCCTCCTAGGTGCACTCTAAATAACAACAGTGAATATTAATAAAGAAATGCATAGCTTCAGTTCAGACACTTCTTTTCAATTTTCCAGTTTCAGAGGCTTCACTTCTCATAGTTTCAGATTCAGGATCACATCAGTGTGTTTCTGCTTGCTGTGCCTGAGTATTGTGTAACGGGGAGCCTGTGTACCTTGGCTGACTCCAGAACAGTTTTATAGTTTTGGTGACCTTCATTCGTCTGACTAAACAAATAACGAGACAATATGACTGGACTAATAGACTTGCAAGGGCCTGTCTGCTTTTTTCCCCTCCAATGGCAAAATGTTTTGTTTCACTCTCTTGGAGGCTTAAAAGCGTTCTCTAACCCACAATCACTGGAATCACCTGAACAAACAGGCAGAGAGAGAAAGACATGCTGGTAAGGACAGACAACAAGAAAATCCACTATGTGCTAAACGAATGCTAAGTGGATTCATTCCATTCACTCAAACAAGTAGAACCAAGGCTGGAATTCAATCAAACAACACTGCACACTGACCTTAACTTTGAGTAACAAATTAAAGCAAGTGGTACATTTTTTTGTTGTTGTCACTGCAACTCTATATCATGACTTCAAACAAACAAAAACACAGGTGCTAACTTTTAGCCCCAAGGATAACATGAAAACATAAGTGACTAAATCCTATTAAATGACAGAATTAATTCATGAATTAAATGAAATTGAATGAAGAATGAAATTACATCAGGTGCATGTATATATCTGTTGGACATAGCAGTTACTGCAAATGCTTACGCTTCTTGTCCTTCTGAATAACCAATAATGCAGATTACCCCCTAATTGTGAATTTGTTCATAATTAAGGAAATATTTGACATTGTATTAATTCATGGCTAAGACTTTTACGCAAACAGTTGAATGCATCTTACCAGACAGAATTCATCTGCAAAATGATTTTCATCTTGTCTTCTTGACCATCAGCATCGTCACAAGGTTCACTGATCTCTCTACTACCTGGATGAGTCGAGACCAGTACACAAGATGAGCCCATCCACAAAATATTGAGATCAGAGAACCTTCGTAGAATGGATATTTTTCAGCCCTAAGATAGAGCTGTTTTGTGCATTACTGCATTATTGACATGCTCCACTTGGACCCGCCCTTGTTCTGTCACATGATCATACCTTCACCGTTGCGCCACACTGCAACCTGACCTCTTATCGCTGCCATATGGTTAAGACCAGTCACTGACCGACAGATAAATACCCATAATTCCCTTCACTCCCTTTTCCCTTCAACATTAAAACCAGAATATAGAATAATGATTATGACTGACAACATATTTTAAGGGGGGAAAAAAATAAGGTGGAAGGGGTCATGTAAGTTGAGTTTAATGTGATATTGATTGAAATAACTGTCTTTGTATTCTCTTGCTTTAATCTAGTGTACAGTTTGACAACCATCATCTTCACAATTGTTCAGTGAAGCATAAAACTGACATAGGATTAAACCATTTTCCTTGTCTATCCAGAGAGTTTCATTAAAAAGATAACAGATCATTTATCCACAGGATATGCTGCATAAAGCATTAATAAGGCCCAAGGATCTGGTCTACCACACAAGATGAGACACAGACAGTACATGAACAGAAAAGCTTTTGTCTCCTCAGATGCAGTCACATGCATCTAAAGGCCTCAAACCCAAACTCAGACGGTTTACATCCAGACCCAGCAACAAGAAAAGCTATGAAATATGCTAAGTTATGCAATATGAAATTATGCAATCTGTATATATGCATTATGACTGAGGAAAATTGGCTGAATAATCGGTCTGATTAATCAACTAAAGCTTCTGTTGATCAACTAAAGCAACTCATTTTGTGTGAAATTAAGTTCTATTTGACACTTTCATGCGTGTGTTCCGTATAAAAATGCAGGAATGGACTGCAGGAGTGAATTGTTTTCCACACGCACTTAAAAGAATGTTTTGCTCGGCAGCTGCAGAACTTTATGCCCTTAGTTGTATTTATATTTTATTCTCTGTGTTTCTGTCAAAGAGAATCGCTAACTACATCCTGTTTGTTACCCAGACTATGCTAAGCCCTCTATTTTAAATCAGTCACCACTTCTGAGTACTATTCTCATAATAATGCTCTCATTCTAAGTCTCTGGCAAAGAATATTCATTGTGAAACAGCTATTACAATAAACTACCTTGATGTATCAGTCTGGCTGCCTAATTGGTTCTGACAAATTTCAGTTGCTATAACCTAGCAAGGCAGACAGACATACAGAGAGAAATCTACACACAGATCTTACATGTACAGATACTCCACTGATTGGCTTACCTTTATTGTCACCATCAGCTGTATGCAGTTAGAAGACAGTAGGTGGGGGCACTGCTAGTTCGTTGGCACTAAATAAGATACTTAAATGAACAGGGTCCATATCCAGGGGTATGAGCTTAACAAATGTAACCAGTAACACTAGAGTTTACTGTCTCCATTGCGAACAGTGTGTCTCGTACGTGGGTTATGTGACTAGGTTGCACAAGAAGGTTCATAGAAGGATCGTGCACGCAGACCCGACCTTTTCACTTATGTTAACTTCACGCTCACTTTATGAGTGTGCATGAATTACAGCTGATACAGAAGGCATAGGGAGATCTGAGGATGTCTCTGGAGGTCCCAGCAGGTCTCAAACAGGATGAAACAGGAGAAGTACTCTATAGAGCCTAAATGTTTCACAGGAGCACCTGAACCCAACATACAGTAGGAGCTGTACACAGGAGACAATACGACACTGCTGGGGGGGGTGACAAAAAAAGCAGTGTGGTAGTCAGCATTAGCATCCTGCTCTCTACCTCTATAAAACTTCAGTAATTTGCAGGATCATTTGCCCAAAATGTGTCCTTTTTCTGAGAGTAGTAGCACGCCGCAGGAATGCATGGGGGGGCTTCAGCAAGGGGTGACACCACTGTTTCCACACATCAGCAGACAGCTTTCACACCCCACGGTTCACTTCCAAAGCCGAAGGCACATCCAAGCAAAAGCCCTCATTACCTCTATATCTGCATGGATTGTATCAGGCAGCATACCAATACTTACCATTTGAAGATGGCACATTGGTACAGATTATGCTCTCTTATTGCCTGTTTAGAATGTGTACTGTCAACTAATGGACAAAAAAAGTACTAATTTTTCCCCCCTGAAGGCTGGAATCGGGGTATTCCAAGCGACGAGTTTGTCACTCCCACTAAACAACCAATGCAGGAACACTTGTCCTTCCCCTGGCCACATGCTAACGAGAGTGGCACAGCTACCAGCTATGAGGACTTACCAAAAAGATTTATTCCTGCATTTATAAACGGTTATCTGGTGCTCAGTAATGAGCGTCCTAATGAATGAGGCAGAGTTAGCGGGATGTGGTTTATGTAGCTGATACATCTATTCAGTCTAAGCATGTGTAGAGATCAACATTGTGGGTAGTTAATACCGCCGTTCTGCCGCTCTCAGGATAAATCTGTCTTTGGCTGGCATTTTCCCTCCATAAACAACGCAACCGTGCTGAAAAAACACAAAGCAAAATATGAAAATACGCTCTCAACAAAAAGGCTCCTCACAAAAAGTAGAGCGCCAACCCTCCCAAACTCCCACAGAATGCAAAACTATGAGACAGTTATTGTTGGTTGCCGCTGAAATATTTTCTGCCGGTATGATATTTATTTTTGCTTTAAACTTAGATTTTACAAACAATGAAATGTGGATTTTGCAGACATGCCTTTCACATCCTGATATCTGATACTGTCATATTTTCCATAATCACTGCTTACATTTACATTACATTTATTCATTTGGCAGACGCTTTTATCTCCGTTTGTATGTGTTAGCCCTACAGATGATGGATGTTGATGGAGGTTTCCTCCCTTTGTATCTTAGTGCCGCCTAGACTCTAACTCTGACTCTTTTTGCACCAGCTGCCTTCAGCTCCTAACAGGGGCAGTTCCTCCCTCTTTGGCGAACAGTGTCCAGGATGCCGGACATTAGCCAGTCCAAAACAAGGTGTCCGAGGCAGCAAAAACAAGCCAGACGCATAAATAAAAGCCTGCACCTTTTCTTTCTTGCAGGGCTCTCGTTACTCCATCTTATCTTTTATTTATTTTCCTCGTTAGGGTGACGGGTTTCCTTTCCTGTTCCACCCGGTAGGCCTCTCACCTTCCCTTATCAAGGCAAACACAGAGTAAGGCTCAGACCATTGGGTGGGTTGAACCACACATTTTTAGAGGTTGTTAGAGGGGCCCATAGGTCATTCTGTAAAGCACCATAAATAAAGCATGTGGTATAGTATGTCCAACCAAAAACTTTCCTCGGGTTTTATTTTCTCGTTGAGCTTTTGTGCCTCTTGTTATACAGAATCAGATAAAGTAATGAATTACGTGTTTTGTATGTACTGATGTTGACAGGAAAATACAATAAAAAAAACACTTTGGGTTCTTGTTAATGCAGAAGGTCCATAGTGTTACACAGAGAATTTTCTCAGGGTGGATCTAACAGATACTCTCAAGTTTATTGCTGGGAACAATGTGATACTTGAACCATATTAAATAGTTATATATACAAATAATTGGTTTTTCCCTCATATAAATGAGCTTCCGGATCTTTGACCACATGAAAGATAATGTTGCTGTCACATTACACAATGTTGCTGTTCTGAAAAATGCGTATCAGGACGCGATAATCTCGCACGAATGGAACTCTGACATTATCCTCGCTGCGTTTTCCGAAGTGAATAAAGCGTGAATATTTCACAGCTTAGCCGCCTGCGAAAATGTCACGTCTCATTTGGCATTCGATTGAAATGTACGATCTGCTGCATCGGAGGCTGAGAAATCCTGACACAGGAAGATTGCCTGCATGCCATGAAAAATCGCAAGTGCGCCACACACAAACCCACCTGTGATGTCCCCTCCCGCAAATTCTAAAGAGACACATTGGGCTCTTGCTTCGACTTGGATCTTAATTACTCCATTAGAGCCAGTCAGCACCTGGAAGACAGGCATTTCTAAAACTTTGCAGGTGCAGACACCATTAAGAGTATGGATACTGCCCTTATATAAATATTCTCAAATGGCACTGACCCAATTTGTAAAAAGCCAATAACTATTACTTATCTTGGGGCTAATATAGCTTACTGATACACTACCCATAATGTTCCTCTGTCCAGTAGTAGATTATACAAAATGTAGGTTGTACAAAATGTGCATTTACCGGAGAAAACTAAAATCTATGCCAGAATCAGTTATTGTCCATATAGGAGCATGGGACCTGTGAGACCTGCACATCCTATTCCTTACAGCTGAATTTCCTATTGATTTTGGACGTGGACTCACAGAGCTGGCTCCTGCATGCTGTAACCTCAGCAGAAAATATGAAATGTTTACAATTGAGGAAAATGATTGACGTTTAATTCTTGCCAAATTTCCCTAAGAGCCACGAAAACAAAACATTCTGCTCAAAAACAATCTAACAAGGCACAGGAGGGAAAATAAGAGCGAGGTTAATTCCATTACTCTCTTAGTGGTAAAATACACACACTTAAAATGTACACACGTTCATCCAGTGCATGAAGTCCCCAGGAAGGGAGAGGAGGGGCTCCATCAAAGTGCAGAATGGTTCAGCCTTGTAACAACAAACTGGGGGGACAGTTTTTATTAACAGTAACCCCCTCAAACCACTATGCACTTTCACTGAGGTCCAAGAGTAATTGTGGTTCAAAGACCCCAAGAGTTGGAGTAGTGCCTTTCCAGAAGAGAGCAGCCCTTCAACCTGGACAACTCACATCAATGTGTGACATTGAATGTGACTTCAGTGTGTACAGTAAATATAATGTGTTTAACAGAGACAGGTCTGCTGTGGCATTAGTCACCTGCATGGCATATGAGACGTGATGATTAAGCCCCTATCTGATCATTCAGTCCCTAGACGAGGGAACGATTCATATTCTTATCCTGACACTAGGGGGTGATGTCATCCTCTATAGCCAGACTCTACTGCACTCTCTTGTGCTACTCAGCGACACTGTGTATCACAGTATATCACTGAAGATGAGACAACAATGTACCTTTATGGTTACATATATCTTGAATCCGTTTTTTTTCTTTTGCATTATTTAGTGTTCCAATTTAAATAGGACATATCTGCAGTTGATTCCTTCATAGATCGTTTCTTAAATGAGAAAAGCATTTATCTTTCTCTCTCTCTGTGTGTGTGTGTGTGTGTGTGTGTGTGTGTGTGTGTGTGTGTGTGTGTGTGTGTGTGTGTGTGTGTGTGTGTGTGTGTGTGTGTGAGCGAGCGACTGTGTGAGTGTGACAGTGTGTGTATGTGTCTATGTATGTAGAGATGTGTGTGCGCGCACACGTGTGTGTTGGTATAATTTATATATTACTGTGTGTTTGTTTTAGTAATTGTATGTAATTTTATGTATTCCAGTCAAGTTGAATGGCGATGAATAAGTCAACTTTACAAACTATAGAATACATATACAAAAAAGACAAGAAACCAAAAACACCTTTCTTGCGCTGAATGCGGTTACTTTTTGGTACTTCATGTTCTTGGGGATTATGTCGCAAGACGAAAAATGCAGTGATATTTTATAGTGTGCCCACGACTGTACAAAGAATCCAGTCATATTTTAGACTCTGCATCTGCAAGAGTACAAAGAATCCATTTATATTTTAGCCTCTGTTTGTAGACAATTGCTCAAAGAATCCAGTAATATTTTTGCCTGGAGTCACCTCTTTTATTTTTATCGAGTTTTATCTCCCCAGTGCTCTGTAAAAACATTAAAGTTTATAGGAACGAACAGACATTTAGAGCTGCCCATTACTATAATAACCGTCTAGGTCATAAAAGAGTTATGTACAATGACGCCCCTCCACGCTGAAGCACTACTAACATTAATTCAGCACTCGCGTGTAGACTGAAACCAATGCTACGTTTAACTACGATACGCGCGTTTTGTGAGCCGCTGTAATTAGCTGTGAATAAGAGTTTAATCCGAGGTTTTTTCTGAATTGGAACCTCCACATCCACAGTATTACGCTAGCGGAGTCCCTCCCCCCTGGCATATATAGGCTACTGTATGCATGTGTCGCGAACGGTTCCCCTCCAACGAGCATTAGATTTTACTTGATGCAACCGCCCAAAGCTTACCATGTGCGTCATCCGCGCTCCTCAAGCGTAAAGAAACAGCACTGTATATTGTAAGTGATTACAAAGGGAAAAATATATATATATATATATACGGGGGAAAATGTGTCGTGTTGTATCTCGAGGAGATGATCGCTGCAGCTAAATTGATCCTATCGGAATATTATTAATGAAGAATTCAAAACGTTGTAAATAGCGTGTTGCGTGCGTTCTGTAGTACTCTGCGTTTACACTTCGCTTACCTGACGACGCGAGAGGCTATTGGCAAAAGCTCTCTAGTAGGTAGTCATCCTGCCTTCATCGTATTCTTACCTAACAGCGGGAGCGCCGGTCTGAGTAATATGAACAGACAGTGGTGCCACAGTGCATGAAGTCTATGAACGGACTTTGTTTAGCGAGAGAGAGAGAGAGAGAGAGAGAGAGAGAGAGAGAGAGAGAGAGGGCAACTGTGGTTTGCTAATGAAGAACAGAAAGGCATGTTGCGTGCTGTTAGCGTGCATTCTTGACAAATTTGCTTTTTAGACTATTATTCAAATTTCAGTTGTTTGTGAATACTCCGCACGGTGTTTGCGGATTCCTCAGCGAGCCCCTCAGCCGTCTGCTCTTTGGTGAGAAGCCAAAGGAAGCAGAGCGAGCTCTGTTCTGACCCGCTGATCTGACTTCACAGAAGACAGGAAGCGCACCCCCTTGCTATGATTGCTGTACTTTCATAAATCAGCGGTAGCTTGAAATTAATTTTTAAATTCCCCGGAACAGTTTAATAAGCACCAGAAAATTGAAATGTTTGGCTGGAGATAGAGGGTCACAGCGAAGGTGACTTTATACATGCTGGGAATGGTCAGAACGGAGCCAAGTGCCTTTCCAGGGAGAAGACACAGTATTCAGTGGGAAAGAGCTAGGAATTTCCTGGGGATACTTCCAATGTCTTATGTCAGCAAATGAGCTATATCAACCCCAGCTCTACCAAGCCAACGTGCCAGCAGCAAAGGTGGTCAATTTGGGGAAAAAAGTTTGAGAACTCATGAACTCATGCACTGAATTTGACACACTGAAAATGACAGCAGGAACCTGTTGAGTTCAGTGACTGTTTAAGAGGTCATTAACAACATGAGTCCTGAAAACAAACCAATGAATGGCAAATATGAGCATTGTTTGGCCATTCGCCTGAAATGCCAATCAGTTTTAACAGTTTGAAGGGTTTGCTATGAACATCCAATATGCAGGTAATATGGAAAAAAAAAAACTTGAATGAAAAAAATTCAGAATGTCGAAAAGCTAGAAACTAGAAACACAGCTGTCACCACATCATTATCGCGTTTGATATGACTTGATATGACAGTCTGTAGCTATACACGCCACCTGCAAGAGAGGCAGTCGTGTTATTTTTAGTTTTTATAGTGACAATGCCATTGAATGAATACCTTGAGTATTTGTCATTTTAACTGAGGGAACCAGAGGAAAAGTATGCTCACAATCTGAATTCCACATTTGATATGCCACATTGCCATCAGCTGTAATGGTGCCCCACTAAAGATCTATGCATGACGCTTGTGTAATCTGCGCATAATATCACTTACAGTCCCTGGAAGGAGGCCAGGCCATCTCCACAGTCCACAAAATGGCGAAAAATGTTTCAAGGCTCGACCGTACCATGTCCACATCAGATACCTAGATGAATCGACTCGGAGTGAAACCTTTTTTTTTTTTAAACTGATTTTTCTGATATTTCACTTTATACGGTTACACAAAATTGACATCAGCTGTTGGGGGACTCCCACCTGTCAAAAGCAAAATCCAAAACTGGCAAAACCCAACAGCAGACAGAACGGGTAACTTTAGGGAGCAGGTGAAAATCACTCCATTTCACAAGGGTGACATCATCATTACACTCAGGGATGGGCAACTCCAGTCCTGGAGGGCCATGGACCTGCTGTTTTTCTTGTTGACCAACTAAATACAATCTCTGATTGGCTGAAGAGCAAGCACACCTGTTTTCAAGGTGAAAATCAACAGGTAACTAAGAGATGAAAACAAAAACCAGCAGGACACTGGCCCTCCAGGGCTGGAGTTGCCTACCCCTGATATTGTCCATTGATGGCATAGAGTGTTATTCTGTTGAAACTTTGTTGACAATTCCATTTGATGTGTGAGATGCAGGGAAGTAATCATTTACAGAAAATATTAATGCTGCCTAATTAGAAAAGTCAACAAGCTGGACATGTTTTGTGCTTTTAAAGTTTAGATAAATAGGGTGCGACCTTGCAAGCTGACTGGCGTACAAGAAACATAAGATTAAAAAAAGAACAGCTCACCAAAGTGCAGGAAACATTAACCAAAAGAAACTGATCTGTCGGTTGGTAGGCAACACTGAAGTTCTGTGTTTGGCAGCCATGGTGATTTTACTGATAAAGAAAACAAAGAGGTTCAGTTTACTATCTTTCTAAAGGTGATTATACACTTCTTTGTGAGTGGTGGTTGAAAATACCCTGTATTCAACTGGATTGGGTTTCCTGGTCTGGCAATGGACCAATACAAATCAATCAGGATTAAAGCCATAGATTATATATCACATTGTCTTTTTTTTCTTTCTTTCTTTTTTTTTTTTTTTTTTTTACACTAAAATAATCATTTCCAAACATGAGCTTCTCAGTGTTGCCAAGCAACCAGACAAGCATACACTGAATGTTTAAAGACTGTGTAGTCATCCTCTTTTTAAATTGTTTTGTCTTGATAAACAACTAGATGTGACCTTCTCAAACAGTACCATATAATCATGTCTTATCAATATGCATGTAACGGCAAAAAGAAGAGAGAGTGGTCAATGCTGATAAACAAACACAGGGAAATGTTTCAGGACGCCACAGCTGTGCATTTGATATGGCCAGGCTGTGAGCGGGGTTGTGGTGTAAGTCACTAATCTCTCCATCTGGGGACAGCGGACTCAGACCCCAGGTGCGGATGGAGGCAAAGGACCTCAGCAGCTCCTGTAAGAATTCGTGTGTCGTTCTTTGTTTTATCTGTATTTTTCATGTTTATGGATGTGGAAGCTGCATTTTTCAATTCACCCTAGATAAGGCAATGTGCTAAAAACACGAATAACGGGTTATATAATGGAAATCTCCGTTCCATATGCTTGCAGCGAATACCTGCTGTTTGATATCCTTCCAGCTTTTCAGTCCCTTCTCAGCTGGCTGCCTCCGCTCTGAATTCCCACCTGGGCGGCTCGATGCGGGTCCCAGCGGGAATCGAAACGCCGCCCCATTCTCAGAGAGGCGCGTCTGAACCTCAGACGCATGAGAGCGCAGGTCATGGTGAGGGGTGCTGTGTCTGATTTCACAGAGACACTTTTCTGTTTAAGAGCGCAAGGCCTCTCTGGATATAGAGGTGCGGTAAGAGCGTATTAGTTGCGGTGGGACACTGAAATTCAGGGTTATCTGAAGTAATCCACACATAAGACCATAGATTTGGCACTGCCCCCCGAGATCCCCCCCTCCCAACGTGGTTATCTAGCCAGAAACACATAATGTCAATATGACGTAATATACTCACTGACAGTGATTAGATATTCTGCTGGAAAGTGATGGTGATTTTAAACATTGTTATATAGCCAGGATTAAAGCTGCATGGTAGCTACTTAATGTGAAGTTTAGCTTTCCTCATTTGTAAAAAGAGACCCAAAAATATCCCTAGTATCATCAATAGGAAAGATGTTTTTCTTTGACTATGTTTCCATAATCAAAGAAAAATTAAAAGTATATCTTAACAAATTCCTTTACAAGAGAAAAACATTCTGGCAATCATAGTTGAGAAAGGTTCCTTACAACACTCACTAAGATTTCAGTTGCCAGAAGGTTATAGGTTCAGTTCTCACTTGTCTGGTACCAAAGACAATCCACTGCAAGCTACAGATACTGAGCAGAATCAGCCACAGCAAAGACGTGGCCTTTATTACAAGCCAAAGTACTACAACGTGCTTTTGAGCAATCTAACAGGTTCTATGTACAGCTCTGAGAGACCTCCAACTTGAAAACACTGACTGACTTGAAGTGTAAGACAAGGTCTCAGACAATTCACACTGAACAAACTTTTTCTCTACTGAATCTTAAATTTTTTGTTGTTTGGCTTTTATTAGTCCTGTAATTAGTCCTTTAATCACGATAGCCTATTAGTTCTATAACAACCATACAGCATATGGTTAATTCATAAAGTTACAATATGCAATGTGGAAAAATGAGCTATGAGTTAAACAGGGAGTGGATTTTATTGCTTTGTAATGTCATAATTTAGCTTGGAGAAACATGTAAATAAATTTGTAACAAAAGCAAGTAGGACAATATTGGCCGCTTTTAAACTAATCAAAAATAGCGCATTTTGGGCACTCATCCAGGAAAGCAGCCACACTGAGAGATCAACCAACCCAAACATTATGGGTGACTCAAAGCACAGAGGGCTTAGCCAATCAGCTTCAGAAACAAATGCCACATTTTATCCTACTCTGGGAGTCGGGGGGGAAAACTAAATGGCTGAAAAATTACGCTCACAGTAAGGTTCTTAATTAAACATAATTAAAATTCCCAAGTACAGACGTACACACACACACACACACACACACACACACACACACACACACACACACACACACACACACACACACACACACACACACACACACACACTTGCCAGTCTCCATACTGTGAGTAATGAAGCTCCTGAATTAAAGCCTCTTGTGATTGCCATGGCACAGATTGTGAACAAATTAGAGAAATTACAAATCTGTGCAGATTTATGTATATACAGTGTCATTATAGTCATTTATATGCCATTAATTATACAATAGATGCTTTGTAGGATATTGGCAAATAAACTGTAGTCAGTTTACAAGTAAAAAAAAAAAGCTGTTAAACGCACGAAAGTGGAGACATAATTTTCTTTAAAGCTTATCTAATGTGATGCAGTGAGGGAATAGTAACCCTGTCAGTATCAGAAACCCAGATGGCTCCAGATTCAGATGCAAATGCACATTGGTCAGGGGGCTTGTCAGTAATATACCTGAGCTCAGCTCTCGCTGAGCACTGGCGAGCTCTTCCATAGACCATCCATCTTGTTTCCGCCCCATAACTTCCACTGTCACCTTCCAAACCCCATTCCATTCCAATTCCAAACCTCCCTCTCCGGAGCTGCGGTCCATCTATTAGGAAGTGACTGCACTGCTCTGGCCAGTCCTATGTATTAGACCCGCTGCTGACTGGGTACTCGTTCAGATTTTTTTTTTTTGACCTATATAAAATAACCAACAATAGCCTGACTGGGATTGAGAGTCCCAGATTATGAATATGATGCTTAATCCCGGGAGCTGTCCTGGGGGGGAGATGCGCACATGACACGCAGTGTAAGTCTGCTGGAACCCACAG
Source organism: Megalops atlanticus (assembly GCA_019176425.1). Taxonomy (NCBI): domain Eukaryota; kingdom Metazoa; phylum Chordata; class Actinopteri; order Elopiformes; family Megalopidae; genus Megalops; species Megalops atlanticus. Next base: position 7,350,705 of record CM032894.1, read on the forward strand.
AATGCTGGCAAGATCAAAAGTGACATATGGGGGTAGTGGTGGTGGTGACACACAATTTCTAACATGGACCGCCGCCATTGGCTGGTTCAGGTTTAATTGATGTACAGCCAACCACCTGGTGTTTCTAATAATGGCAAAGCATGACCCAGTACTTGACCCAGAGTCTGTATGTACAGATGAACTACGTGTGTGCACATTACCAGAGGTGTGTCCCCTGGGTAAAGGAATGGAAAGTAATCAAATGGAAAGAAATCAAATAATCCTCTTTTTTTCCCCCTCAGAATTCCCCAGACATTATAGTAAACAAGGTGAAAGCATGTAATTTAATTTATCTTGCTGCAATTGCGCAGATTAACATTTGAGGAAACAGCTGACAGCATACAATTAATTTTAAATTAGACTCCCATGCTGCAGTGGGCACAGAAATCACTGAGCAAGCAGGACCTGCATACTTGTATCGTTGTAAAATTACGTTGTTAAATATACAAACGATTAGGTCTTATGTCCGTGTGAAAATATTACCTTCTGCATTGAACTCTCTCAGCTGAATTGGAGTGCCTGAATGGGACACTGAGTTTTGAAAACATCATGCGTGATGTAACTTCTCTGACAGAGTGTCTGAATGATGGCTTATGAGCTTCTGGATTGTTTTTGTGAAAAAGAGCGAATCTTTTTTTTTTTTGTGAGGCAGTAACCACACACTGAGGGTGAGCCTACACAGTGCAGTATCACTGAGCTTGAAATAACGCCACAACTTTTTATGCCCGTTATAAGAGGATACGATCACGCCAATATCACAAGCACGCACCATCACATTCCATCACATTGGGTAACATGTTTTCTGCATTAATGCATGTTTGTCCTCACACAAACATGGTAAATTGAGATTAGCTATGCACTGCACTGCACTGCAAAGGTTCTTGTGCCATTCAACATACCTGCCACACTGCATGCAATCTGACACGTGCCCACCAAACACAGTAGGACCCTCAGGGTCATAGTACCTCACTGTAAATCACAGGCCATTTAAATAGTAAAGGTTAAAACTCATGTCATTTAATACAGCCTCCAATCAGCAGAAAATAAGCGATGAATTACTGCACTAATGCAGACTTAACCTGATCTGAGAACAGCAGAGATCTAAAAGTTTGCAGGCCACCATCTGTGCATAACTGTGCACTGTGACACTGAAAAATCTTTGTCTTTGTCATTCAACATTAAGACCATTCTGCGAAGAGGTGAAACCTTAAAATCCTTAATTGAAAAATAATGATAATTGCACAGAGCACATCTGGCAATACTTCACCACCAATTCAGTCAGTAGTGCACAAGAAAGGGCACTGCTGTTGCAGTTCTTAGGTGCTTAGTCCCCATTGAGGTTGGAGGAAAAAAAGCCAAAGGCAGAAACAAATCGTGGACAGCAGCTTGCATCAATAAACCACAACCCACAAAGACATGCAGTGTGTTTATTCAGCTGACTCCGGCACCGGCAGTGCTTGCGTGTGTTGATGGTGAGGTCTTCTTTATTTTTACACCGCAGTGTAACGTACTCTGATGTGTACTGGCTTATGGAACCTGATGTTGCTGGGCCACATTTTTTGGCCACCATGTTGCATGTGGTGAAATTATACTGAACCATACAGTGGCTTCCAGCAAAGGCTTGGGGATCTGAGCCCATGCATCCTCCAGATGGTATTTAGCACTTGCACCATACTGTACTCGCATCTAATCTTAGATTTTGAGCCATTCAAGATTAATATAAAGAAATAAATGGGGGGGAAAAGAGAATACAAGCCTTTAGCCAGAGGACAATCCCTTTTTAAGCTGTTTATGCAATGTCCTGTTTTTTCACATTTATAAGTGTATTACCATGGTCATTCAAGTCATGATAATATCTATTCAGTCAGAATATTCTATTTATGTAACAGGAATATCTGGTATTTCTAAAAATGAGGACAGTAGGCTATTGCATGAATGTGTGCATGGAAGGATTATAACAGATGGAGAGGAGACTGAAAAAGAAAAAAAAAACTGTAAAAACTGCATCTTCACATCCCATAATATAGATCATGGCAAGGCATAAATACACCTTAAAAATGCAAAATACTATTTCAGACCTGCCTGAAATGCTGCTTGTGGCAAATGTTGTGGTATCTCATGCCCTAAAGTACTTCTGGTCTGACCCCACTAACAGAGGTAGGAAAAACAAACATTTTCTGGGATGAGCTGGGTGGAGCAGATTTTGACACGTGAGATGTTCTCGTCAGTGTTTGCAATGACTGTTGATACACATAACGCTCATTACCATGCATTCCAACATACACTGCGTTAGTCATTTATGCTGATACAGGAAGTTCTTTCGTTAGTAGCCCTCTGATTGACTGGACAGCAAGGACACACAAAAAACAAACCAGTGCAAAATGAATGTCAAGGAGAATGAGGCGTCCGACTGATGTCCACCAAAACAAACAGAACAAAAAACTATAGGGGGAAAAAAACAATAGCACTTGCAAAATCTCATTGGTATACCTGTTAAATACTTGTAGTATAATGGACCAGCAGTCTCCGTGCTAGCAGTTTGGATTTTGGACTCTACCAAATTCAATACCGGAGCGTTACTCGCATTTTGTACCATCCACTTGGTTCGCATTACTAAATAACTATGGGAAAGAGAATCCCCGCCCCCGCCTCCTGCAAACACACACGCACTTTTTACTCCAACTGCTACCTTCTCCTCGCCCGCAAAACACCGACAATCCATTTGACACTTCGGTAACTTAGATCTCCTGCTAACAGTCTGTGGCATTAACTGTCAATCAAATGGAATAAGCCGTTCGAATCGCGGCCTTTGGCTCCTAGAATAACATTTGCCTAGTAGGCAAGTGAGTCTTGACATTTACTTGTCCGTCGCCTCCTCCGAGGAGCCACACTCGCTCGCGGTGCACGGCAGTGAAGAGAAATTCCCTCAAACACAAACGCCATACCCAGCGTCTCGCCGTTAACCCGGCCGATCACAAGACTCATTAGTCCGATGTAATAATGTGGATTCCAATAGAAGTTGTGTAATCTTAACGTAACGTGGAAATTTACATTCAAATCGCAGATACACATCATCTGATGAATGTGATCGATTGATTAAAACCGGTGACCCTGGCTAACAATTACTAGGTAGTATGATATATTTTTAAGAAGTTGCCATTATGCAATAAGCCTTTATTTTACAGATGCCACAAATTATTCGCCATCCCACAATCGGTAGGATCGTTTCAGTAACCAACACAGAAGTAAAGGTATGTTAAGCCCACTGCTGGTCCTTCTGTTACAACTGCTTTGGAATCGTGTGCACTCATTACAGTAACTACTTAGCATAAATGTAACTAACGTAAACATTCACAACATGCACAGAAAAATGTCACCGGCTGTCAATCATCTAGTCTACAACAATAATATGTCAAAATCATTCTATAAATGCCTCGTAGCTTATGTATTTCGACATCTGTCGTCTTTGATAGAAATCATGATACTACACGCAGTGATTGCAAAAAACCGTTATAACAAAGTATTGGCATAGCGGTTTTCTTCGTTACATGCACGCAAACCAGCAGAATTCTTTAGGCTCTAGTACTTTTCAGCGGTACTTTTGAGTAGTCCAGCCCAAGTCAGCAAGGACGTATGCAATGATTTCTCCATCAAACTCTGAAGAAAGCTTTTACAACACAACACCTCCGATTTGAGTCGGTCATTCCGCTCGCTTCCCCTTACCTGCGTTCCTCAGTTTCTTGTTCCGATAAACGGAGAAAATCACCAAGAGGTTGCCCAGAATATCAACCACAGTTGTGAATATCAGAAAGCATCCTAGAGTGTTCGTGACCCAAGGCGGGCGAGTCAGCGTCAGCTCGTGCGGGGCCAGTGAAGAACCGTTCAAATGGCTCCCATTTGTGCTCATTGTACACCGTCAATTTTATTCGCATTCACCACAGTAAATCTCAGTTTTGCACTCCATGTGTACTGGATGTTGGGAGTCAAAAGCTGCAACAAAATTCTCCGATCTCCATGTTTGTGCACGGTTGCAGTCCTGCGTTCGGTTGCTAACTTTTTCTTATTTGCCCAAGCGTTCATGTGCCACGATCGACACTTTTATAGCTTCATGTGTACCCATCACATTGTTGGTATGTGACAGCCAGCGATAACTTCAGCCCTCCCCACCATGTGATTGAACGAGCAGTCCGTGGATCGCGGAAATGCTGCCCCCAGGTGGAAGAATGTGGTAAAGAGGCGCGTGACCCCGCCCCCCACTTCCCACCCCCACTTTCCATCCCCCTCTGAAGTCTCTGGCTGTGCGCTCGTTCATTCATACCTCCGAGCGACTCGAGGGGTTCGCTTATTCACGTGTTCATTCATTATCGTCTCCAAATCATTCATGCTTTATTCATTCTGGCATAGAGCCATTCATGCATGTGCGCGAGAAAGGCACAAATTCTGTTGAGCACGTGCATGATAAAAAAAAAAAAACACAAACGTAACCTGTTTTTCTCGTACACGATTACGACTTACATGACGGCCATGATGATTATTGTTATTAAGTTATAATAATAATAATAATAATAATAATAATAATAATTATTATTATTATTATTATTATTATTATTATTATTATGATTGTTGTTATTATTTTCACTTGTGCTATTGCAAGAAATGGTTTCCACTTATTTAAAAATGAAGCAAGGTGATCAGCTTGAGTAATTAATGGAGTCATTTGGAAAGTGTTTACACCTAAAGGTACAGATACACGGCAAAAAGACATGAGGGACATTGGTAATGCTCTGGCTCTGAGCGATGGGAACAAACGCAGGCAAACACAGACACGCGCACAAACGCAAACACAGACATGCAAACAGACACGCCCACAGATGTGCACACACAGACACAATGGCTTTTTCTGAGGACTGTCAAAGGACCGCCAATGAAGCGACTCTTGTCATTTAAGTGTTATTGTCACGGTCTCTTTTTAAACACGTTAGGGGCTGCTGGAAGTGAACAAATTGTACGCTGTACCTCTGACTGACTCATAAGCAATGTAGCCTAGGGATTTAAAGTAAACTGAGGACAGTGCCAGTCTTTTGTCCTACAAATTCTGATGACTGTTCATGGGCACATATCAAGCAATGAGGAGAAAAATAAGTAACGGAAAGGATTCACCATGAATAGTCAACTGGGTCCAGTCTCATACTTTTGTAAGCCTACACCGTGGAATTTTTATGGTCCCCACATCAGTATTGACTGCACGGAATACTCCTCTAACCGATGACACGTCTCCCAAAACCAATTTTTATATTATTGCTTTTGATAATTCATTTTTGAGTGTCATGACTCTATACCTCAAACATCATCATTCCAGTTACAAACATCACCTCCATGTCACCACAACTGGGTGAAAGGGGTCAGCTTTTGGATAGATTAAATGCACCACTGTGCCATTGTATGAAACCATTTTAACCTCCAGAAAATGGCTCGTGTCATTGCAAACAGCAAATCGACAAGCAGGTGCCAGGACCCTGCCCTAATGCGGACAAGAAACACTCTTTGTGTTTAAGGGCAACACACCGCGCTGAATTAAGGACAAATTCACTGATCCTAAACTCCTCTCATCTTATTCAATCAGCTCACTTCATCCAATCTGCGCACCATAAATATCAGTGAATCTGCGCAGAACAGCCTTTAAAAAGGGAGAGGCCATTACTCCTTCCCTGTCAGAGTCGGATCATCTTTCATTCATAAAAAATAGCAATAAATCACATCTTGACAGACGGTGGTGTGTCGGCGCATGGATGAGCGGGATGCCCTCCCTCACAGTATTTTTGCACTGAATACCATATTCAGGTCTGCCCTGAATGCAGCGGCAGCCTCATTGCAATCAAAAACTTCTCCTGAATAAAGGGGAACACATGATAGTGCTTTGGTGAGAATCTCTTTGAAGGCATTCAGCCCAGGTGGTTCTGCGGGAAAATAAAGCTCAGTGTGCCTTGTGAGAGTCGTCACAATAGGCGCAGTATGTCTGACGTGAGAATCACTTGATGGTTATAATGTGGTTACCTGTACCAAGAAGGGCCCGATTACTCTGTGTGTGCACATTCCGTCCAACACTTACTTAAGTACTGACATTTTTTAGAATACCAAATGGGTTCCCTTTAGAAGATACAATTCTCTTCACACTTGAGTAGGTGACATGACAAAGGAAATGAACGCCTTGTTTATCAACCATGAATGCGCACAAATATCATCCAACACTGTCTATTGTATTATATTTATGTGTAGTGTGATCTACCTATAAACAGTTTTCTAAAAATTACTAGTTTATTACCACACTTCTCAGGCTGTATAAAGGAACATTTCCTTTTAGCTGAATGACTACTTCAGGGAGAAATGTAATCCATCTGGATATTGGCAGGTGTTTGAATGTCACAGTGGTGTACATGAATATAGTACTATATATGACATTTTCAGAGTTATTGGGGAAAAGCCCTTAAAATTACATGACATATGAACTTTGCAATGATGATCTGCCATACATGAACCCAGCTAAATATTTCAGTATGTTTCAGTATGTTTCAGACAATATGTATCAGTCTGCTGACAAGGAGTGACATGAATAAATTGCTAATAAGTTACATGAAAAAACACTTTTTCTATAAACATAAGTTGGACCAAAGTAATTGCAAGTGACGTGAAAATGGCCAGTCTTGGAAAAACTCGGCTAATGCAACTTTCAGGTGAGACTCACTCTTCAAAGACCGCTTTGATTTCTTTGCCGAGAGCAGGGAACGGCTAATAAGTCCCTGCCAATTACTATGAGAAATCCTCTCAAATCTGTGCAATGACTTCACTCCCGCGTTAACAAGACCAGCTCGCCACGGTCACGCTACCCCTGCAAACATGCAGGCGGTGTCAGCCCTCCACGGGCAATGCTGTAGCCTTCTCCTCGTCCACAGTGCTGCATCCCTGTTGATTTGGCCCAGAGATATCTCCACGCAGCCAAGGACAGGTAACTAAATGACCTACTGCCAGGGGAGCCATCTGCCATTCAACGGTAGCACCACATGAAATATTGCACGTACATTTTCTCTACCATGTAATGTGTATTTAAACATACAGTAATAATCAGATGTCTACAGACTCTTTTTAAATATAGATGAAATACAACAATGTCAACTTTTTTCCCATTGAGGCATGTTTCATAGTGACTCCATTATCATGACGAATACAGTGTAGATGCTGCATTCACAGCAATGGCAGTTTGCCATCAAGCAGCACTTTGGTCTTCCGCAGTGCCTCCGAGAGATCCTACTATCATTTTACTTTACCTGTGATACAAAAATTTCCATATTGGCACATTTTTCAATTTCTTGGCATGTTGCTATGAGCCCATTGTCTTACACGCTGAATCATATCTTTTATTATAATGCAATACAATTGCCATATACGGTGTAGTAGGGATTTGTTTTCAATGTGAGATCAAACATTTCTGTATGCGTGAAACAGAGACCACTTGAGGTTAATAGACGAAATTTCCCGTCACAGTGTCATAAAGCCACCCACATGTCCTCTCCTCGTAGGTGACTCCAGTTTTCAACTCATCAGTGTACACGCTTCCCCACCCCCTTCCTGTGGCATCCCACATGCACTGTATAATCCCCCCCAACCTTAAAAGGAGTGCCAGGTTATCAGCACCTTATCTGGGGACAGTCATACCTGCAGCACCAACATACTAGCCAAAGGCAGAAGCTTTTTGAGCCCCCCCACCATCACCACCACACACACACACACACACACACACACACACACACACACACACACACACACACACACACACACACACACACACACACACAGGGTTCCCCACACTGCATGGAGAAAGGAAGATAGCAGAATCCCACCACTGACTAAAAGAGTTTTCACAGTGTGTCAGACAAACACGCCGTGCTGTTTCATCCAATTTTAACGGGAAGCGATGCTGCTAATGAACTCTCCGCGGTGATTGCGGTTAATTGAAAAAGTCTGTCCACCTCTCTCTCTCTCTCTCTCTCTCTCTCTGTCTGTAAGATGGAAGATGAGTTTACGCATTGCCTGTCTTCCCCAGAGACTGGGAGCCGCCTTACTGATGCTTTAAAATGCAACTCGTGTAAGACGACACACAGCAAGCCCACGGTGAAACGCATTGCTATCCTTGTAGGGAGACATCAAAAATGGGGAAAAAACTGTCTTTTTGTAACAGAGAAGTTATGATGCTCATATCAGCTGTTGCCTGTCAAATCCTAGGCACAGAGCATATGCAAGAACATGTATTTTTACGCTGAAATTCTTATCTGAACACTGTCCTGCAAAAAAATAATAAAATAAAACTGAATCACTTAATTTTGAATTTTTCCAAATTTTAACAGTTAAGCTGAATGGCACAGAATGGAATAAAAAACTAAAGTGCGAGAGGAAGATGGTGATTGTCGCTCTTCGCATGGAAGGGAGTGTGCACACTGCCCCACAAAAGAAGCATTTAGAATCTCTCAATTTCAAATTTTTAAAATTTTAACAGTCAATCTGATGGAACTGGATGGAATGTGAAACTGAAGTGAAAGAGGAAGATGGTGGTTGGTTCTCTTTCCTGGGAGGGAATGTGCACTCTGCCCCACAAAAGAAGCATTTAGAATCCCTTGATTCTGAATCTTTCAAATTTTAACTGATAATCTGATGGCACAGGGTGGAATAGAGGTGAAAGATGAGAGAGATTGCTGTTGGGGCTTTTTCCCTGGGGGGGAATGCTGAGGAAAAGGTTTTCTCCACAGGATGTTTGAGAATGTAGCTACAGGTCTACAGTCATCCATAAATCGCCTGCTCCTGAACTGAGGGGGTTCATTCCGAGATACCACTCCTCCATCCTCGAAAACAGACATCCGATTTAACACGGAAGCCATAGTGTTTCTCTGCAGCTGAGCCCCTAATGATCTTTTGATATGAAATGACCCGACGTTTATCATGTCACGTCCACACAAGGTAGCTGTCAAGCCTGTCAGAAGGACCAAAGTCATGTCTCTCTCAATGCAAAACCACATTACAGAGAATCAGTGCCTGCGAAGGCAGACATACAGTAACATTACACACCTACAACAGAGAGCATCTCACCTGGGGTGGGGTTTAATAAAAGCCATATGTTCAAGCCATGCTGGATGCAACACATTCCAGTTTAATATAGTAAGGGGATCGTATATGCAATTTGCAGGTGAGAGGATGAAGAATGTCAAATGTCAGCAAGGGGGAGGGAAAAAAAGGAGAGTTTTCCCTCCATCCCTTTTCATGTGCTGTCCCCTACCATAAAACGAAAACTCGTGTCTCCCCAAGCCTCCCTCTCAAACTGCAGAAGGTCATATCATCTGACCAGGCCTCTGCCTGGAGCAGGGTCAAAACAACATGTGGTGGCATGCAGGATGCATGACTTGACCCACTCTGTAGGTGCTGAACGTTACAGTACATCACATTATTGGCATTTAGCAGATACTCTTATCCGTAGCGACTTGCGTAGGTCACAGTTTTACATGTTACCCATTTATACATCTGGATATTTACTGAGGCAATTCTGGGTTAAGCACCTGCCCATGGATACAGCAGCAGTGCCCCAGCGGGAAATCAAACCTGCAACCCTTCCATTACGAGCCCCTCTCCTTACCACTATGCCACACTGCAGCCCTTATATTAATGTAATGCCACTGGCATCTGTTCTGTAGTTGCAGCATGGGAATGGGTTGCAACCATATACTGTCTTTTGCTGGAAAGTAATATACAGGATCTTGTAGAGATTATATATGAAAGTGGCAATAACTGATACCTCTTGCCGAATACAGTATAGTCGGTGTTAGGCAGTTGCCACTGCATTGCCTTGTTCACTGGGGAAGATAAGACTGCAAATAAACACTGATGATGAGGAAGGAAAGGGATTATCTTAATTTGATATTAAAGTAGCGTATCGGCAACAAAATGGCAGGAGGGAACGGGCTGAGACAAATCTCGCTTGGCAGTCAGAAGAGACCCGAGTTTGTTTACATTGGCTGTATTCATTTCCAGGAATGCTTATTATAGGGTCACACTAATGAGGGAGGGAGAGAGAGAGCGAGAGAGAGAGAGACAGATGCTGAGATAGAGGGAAAGAGAGAGGGAGAGGGAGAGGGGAGAGAAAGAGAGGGGGAGAGAGAGAGAGAGAGAGAGAGTGAGAGAGATGCTGAGATAGAGGGAGGGAGAGAGAGAGAGAGAAAGAGAGCATGGGAGCATATTATGACAGAGAGGAGAAATGGCAAGGCAGAGGGAAGGGCAGGCTAAAGATGAAAAGACAGAGGGAGAGAGAGAGGGAGGGAGGAGGGCAGGGGCTTGCCGGGACAGAGGGAAAGAGAGACGCCGAGGCACAAGGGAGTCATTTGAGTGTAACGGAGCGGGGAGATGGCACGCCGAGGGGCAGGAGTCAGGTGGGAGGAGAGCGTGTTCGCTTCACCTCAGCAGACCCGCGCGCTCCGCACTGTCGCTTTCCAGCGAGGGGGAAATCCACCAGAATAAAAAACAAAACGCATAATGGCTGTCTTTACTGACACAGATCGGTAAGACGAACGGACGTCTTTGCCTGAGTGGACGGGGGTTGCCGTGGGGCATGGAAGACAGTCTGACAGCGGGGTGATGGAATAGATGAGTTTACAAAGCTAATACGAATGATATTTGGTCTTTTTTTAATGTTTTTTTTTGTGTCAAAATCATACAAATTTGTGCGATATGTTCAAAAAAATTTATGCAAAAAAGAGTCCATGACAAAAGTATGCAATGAAGTATATTTTTTATGATTTGAGAAGCAACATTAGATTATGTGGAGTGAGTCACCTCGTGTGTATTAATGAATGCAGCAGTTAGCATATAAAACATCTTTCAAGCCTTTGCTTGTCAAGGAAGTTATTAAATCTGTTTCCCATGTCTGATCCTGGGGGCACATGTGTCTGGTTGTCCTTCCAGCAGAGCTCTTGATTAATTAGGTTAGATTGAGCTGTTAATTGAGCATTTCTCTGGCTCTGACACCACTGACATATCTGGCATTGCGTCTTTGAGACAGAGAAGTTTCTTTTGTAAGTTTTCCATTGATATTCATCTGGGCCCTTGAAGAATTTTGCGATATGGAAAAGATATTAAACTTTATTGAGAGTAATTGCTCAGTGTGTCCCAGAACACTTGATGGAACATCCACTTAAACATAATTGAGATGGCTGCCCCATATGTCTTCAAAGGACGCATAAACACAAATGTTGAACAAATTTACAACATCTTTTATTGGCCCAAACTCAGAAACAGCATATATATCTTTCACAAGCAATTCATTATAGATTAAAAGTAGAGCTGTCATATAAAGACAAAGGTTCAGTGAACAACTCAAACTGAGAACTCAGTTGGAAAGAAAGTTAGAATACATGACCTGCCTCAAGGACCAGAACTGGAAAACACTGCATTTTTCTGATCAAACGCCCTGAAAATAGAACACATGTGACATTCGACATTCAGCTCCCAACTTACACAAGCACACACACACACACTCACACACTCACTCTCGCCTCTGTAAATGAACAGATCATGGTACGATCTCAGAGGAATGACAAAATATCAAATAGGTTCTCTGTCGACACTATACGCACATATAATGTGTGAAGTGTAAAGGCCACTGGGAATGGCTTTCTGGGAGACGTGAACCCAGGGGAGAACACTGCGAACATCAAACGCTTTAGCGAACTCCGTCTGCTTGGTGCGAACCTCGTACACCCAGCCAAACTCTTTCCACGTGGTCCCTTTTGATGTGCTTCTTGTCTTTTTACACCAAGCTTAAGAGTAATGATGTTAGTATGGTTTTTTTCCTCTTTCAGAGGCAGGTGTCTGTAGTGCTGATGTTGTTTTGAGGTTTGTCTCAGAGGAGACATGCAATGTGGTGCACGGGGGAAGGGGGGGCATTGTGCAGTCTGGACTCCATCACTCGTAAGAAGTCTTCGGCTGTTGGTGGCTTTAATGATGCTTTCATCTTAGCGTTAGCGAGAGAGGAGGGGGGACAGATAAAAGAATAACGCACTGCAGTTTCTGTTGATGATCAGACTTGTAAGAGAGCCCTTGCACCAATGTGTCGTCGTGTACTTGACTTCTGTTGCCTAGTCAGGTCGCACAAGTTTATTTGTGGTAGGGCTTCAGTAGTGTTATGCTCACACTCACTGGTCTGGGAGTGTTGTTAGCCTGGTCTGACACTGTTGCTCATTAAACTTGAATAGATACACTTCTTTTCTTTTGTGCTGGGAGTTGCTCTGGATAAGACCATCTCCAAAATGCATGTAATGTAATGAATGTTTGCCTTTTTCTTAATTCCTGGCCACTGCATCAATAACCGAAGAGGTTAAGTGTCCTCCGGGGTCGTTCTCTGGCTAACCGTCCAGTAGTTTCACCTCTCGGTGATCGTTAAGCATGAATTATTCAGAACGCTTGTTTTAAAGTGCGAAGCTATGGGCCTGTTAACTCGCTGAGCTACCACACACTGAGTCAGTGAGCCTCACAGGGCCGATTTGTACACGCTCGGTTAGGCCCCACCAAACACCTTCCCCGGGTTGCGATTCTCACAGGGCTGTGCTGTGAGAGGGCCCGCAGTGCCCCTGCTCTGTTTGGGACACGGCGGCGGAGGTGCTCTTACGGCCCCCGGGGGCTCGGAGGGGTTCAGCCAGGGACTGGAGGTGGGCAGCCTGCTCCGGCCCACACATCCCCTCAGCATCACTGTGGGGCCCTGCTGTGTGCGTGCGTGCGTGTGTATCAGTGAGTGTCTGGGAGTGTGTGTGTATGGGAGTGTAAGCACTGTAAGGTGTGTGTGTGTGTGTGTGTGTGTGTGTGTGTTTGTGTGTGTGTGTGTGTGTGTGTGTGTGTGTGTGTGTGTGTGTGTGTGTGTGTGTGTGTGTGTGTGTGTGTGTGTGTGTGTGTGTGTGTGTGTGTGTGTGTGTGTGTGTGTGTATCAGTGAGTGTCTGGGAGTGTGTGTGTATGGGAGTGTAAGCACTGTAAGGTGTGTGTGTGTGTTTTCCTGTGTGTCTGTGTGTCATCCAGGTAGCTAGAGGATGGTTGGCACTAGGATGATTACTATGACTCTTTACATGTTGCATTATTCTCTCCTCAGCTGATGTTAGCACTACAGTTTGCCACAGCATGTTATCAGTGTAACCCACCATAAAGTAACACATGAACTCTATTGTACATGGTGTCACCATGAAATTCCAACCTCACAGGAAAAAGGTACCAGGCTAAAAACATTTACTGTACACTATAATCCTAAGCCAGCAATTCTCTAAACCCAACTGGGGTTCAGAGAGTCTTTAGAGGATTTTGTTTTGTTTCAAAGCTGGTGATTGGCTGTGTGTTCAGGATTATTGTATACAGTGAGTGTTTGTTGCTGCGGTGGCTTTCCCCATTGAAAAACAAGCAAGATTAGTGTCTTGTTGTCCTGGTCTGTCTGGTGCTGCTGAAAATATACGAATGCCTGCAGTTTCTGGTGCGTTACATAATGTCACTTTAAAAGCCAGATATTTGAGCCATTCCACTGAAAGGATCCCATTCACACTAACAGGGTACAAGGGTTTAACTGATGCACACTATTTTTAGTCCGTGCTGCCATACATGGTTTGCATTTAGTTAAATGTATCAGTTAATGAGACATTACGAGTCCAGAACAGACAGGGATGAAGCAGCGTGACCGAATAAAATATAGAAGTTATGTAACATGACGTGAGAGCAAATAAAGAAAAAACTGCATGTTAAGGTCATGTGACCGAGACCATCATGGCAGGCTTGTGGTCTCGCTAAACGGGGCGGGGTTCAGGGGATTCTTCTTTCGAGGGCGGAGTCTGTTGCCCACTTGATGGGGTGTGGTTTAGGGTATCCTGCTTGACAGGGAGAGATTTGTAGCCTGCTTGAGGGTGTACCATTTGTGCAGTGGCGTTTGAAAAGGGCCAGGTAATTCCAATAATGCCAGGCACAGGAAGCCATGGCAGAGGGCCGTCACAACCTGTTACAGAGACAAGCATGCCCCCCTGCCCTTCTGTCCTTATGGTTCTATCAGAGCATGTCAGAATATTTAATATTTGCCAAATTCAGGAAGCGCCTCCTTGACTGGCCAAAATTGATTCTGTGGGTACAGGTAGGGTAGGGTGTTATTTTCATTCTTTTTTGTTGCAGTCCTGATAGTAGAACTTCACTCAAGGTGTGTTTAGTGAAGATACGTGTGTGTGTGTGTGTGTGTGTGTGTGTGTGTGTGTGTGTGTGTGTGTGTGTGTGTGTGTGTGTGTGTGTGTGTGTCTTACTACACCTGCAAATATAGGATTTTTTAAACTACATAATATACAACAGTTTAGCTCTAAATTATTTGGACATGCTGCATCCCAACCACCATCACAAAAATAAATAAATAATAGGATTAACATTAAATCCCAACAATTTAGCAAAGAGCTCCATAGTTCACACGAATGACGTTACTATGAAACACATCAACTGCTACATAAATTAGTTGCTGGCTAATCTGGGGGTGAAAGTCATTGCGGGGTTAAACGGGTAGACATCGCATCCCGCTAAATGGCGGGGTTTAATTTGACCTTAATTCCCGTTTCTATTAAGAATGTGTACATTTTTTTTCCTCAGCCAATTCCAATTTGCCAAGATTATCTTTTCAGGTTTAACTTTAAGGATGTAGTGCCATCTTGTGGCACTGGTGGAGTACAGCAATGGATTCGGTTTCGAACTGCAGCCTGAATATGAACAGGACTGTAGAAATCCCGAAACGAGAAATGCCTCATTTAACTAAACTTTTCTCTCTTTTCTCGATTGGTTTTAGTTAAACTAAGCATCACAAGTTAACATGACGCCACTCACAATTTGCACGACCAACATTTTTTATTTATTATTAATGCAAGCTTTGTGTAATTAAATAAATAAATAAATAAACTAGCCTAATGTCATTTTGAAGAGTAATTGGATCCATGGAGCATGATATTAAAAGTGGGCGAAAGCAATTTGCCGCGCTGAAAAAAAAATGCCTTCCTTTACATGTTTATCCCACTCAATGTCACGCCTCAAGTCCCCTCGTGACGAAATCACCGTTTCATACATGACAGACGACAGTGGGGTCAAGGATTGGAATTGCAGAGGGATGAGCTCAGCCTGATAAGTTTTTAATTTTGCTCGAAATTTTGTCATGAAATTACCTGTTGAATATTACACACACGTGAGCTAATAGCTAGCACACAGGTTCATATCTGACTTAAAAACTCTGCATCGAACTTAGACATCATGCGATCAAATATTTGAAACACTAACCATGATTTTTAAAAAATAGCAGTGTCTTTTTAAACACATTCAATGGCATTAATGCTGAAAACAATTTATCTTCATTGTTAGGACACAACCTTGAGTTGTGAATTTCTTCTCAGTTAAAAAGTTGAACTTGTTAAAAGAAAAAAATAACCATGCAAAACCACAGTGCATGAAAATATCCATATCAATTTTATCACAACACTGATCAGGTTAGACTGCAGCTTTATGTGGAGGGATGTACAATACGCAGTAAATTTCACAGTGTCTAATTGTTTGATTTACTTAGAGTCAAATTCTAATCTTAGTGTAGGACTTTTGGGAGTTATGGATTTGTGAAATGGAGCAAAAAATTAAGAAGTAAGTGCATGGTGCTAAAGTAAGATAAAATAGAGCTTAAAAGTAATAATAATAAAAAAAATATCTGCTTTTCCATTCTGCTTGACTTTGGGTTCTCGTCAGTCCAACAGAAAATGGCAAAGCCATAATACCCAGGGGAAATCAATAATGAATTTCACACAGTAATGCACAAACGAATACCTTTTTGAAGTTCAATTTCAATTTGGGAGAGGTAACAGTGTATCTTTTGTTAATGTGGCCTTACATTTATATTCACAATTTGGTCACTGGTAACACTGCTTCTGTCACTCTCCAGTTTTCAGCTGTCATTTTGTCATCCGTCGTCGTGATTCTTCAGCATGCTGCCCCCAAAACACACACACACACACACACACACACACACACACACACACACACACACACACACACACACACACACACACACACACACACACACACACACACACAGAGAGAGAGCGATCGAGCGCCACTCCTTGTTTCATAAAATTAAAAACTCTTCCATTGCTGCATAAACCTCAGCGATACTGGCCATCAATGCAGAGTGAGTGAGTAAGCATTTAACGGCACGTGCCGTTTTTTTTTTTTTTTTTCCCAAAAGCTTTAATGCGTGGGATTAACCGCGAAAGAATGCATTTTAAAATGAGAGCTTAATACTAGACGTCATCTAGCTTAGGAAATTTTCAGGCATTTTTTAAATGAAAATGTATTTTAGATGAATAGTATCGACACGTGGCACACCGCCACTAGGCGCTACCGTGGCAGGGCTGCAATCCGGCGTTAACAGAACCCCCCTCTGAAATGTGCATATTTCAGTTGGATTTATGAAAATACCAGACCAATGCCAAAGTAAACAGAAACCCGTTTATGGCTCAACGTCCATGAAGCCGGGAAAGTTTAAAAGTACACAAAGTTGTGACGGTTCCCTCGGAAAGGCAGGGCGAGGCAGAGACATGCTTCTCATTGGCATTTTACAGACATTGGCTTTAAACACGTCCGTTGGACTTTCGCTAGATGTCCGTTGCTGTGTTAATTATTACCAGCAGCTGTCTGTCCAGTCCAAGTACATGTGGACAAATCCGGGCATTAGGGAGTTTTTCTCCCCCAATAACAGTATATGCAAAATGTAATGCGACACAGTTGTTTTCACATAAAATCATTCGATTTGTGACTGTCTTGCATAATATAGCACCATTTAGGATTTTGCTTTGTGAGAGAAAGACCTGATACACTATTATGGTGAACATAATTCATGCACGTACTGTTTATCCATGTCATTGGTGTGTTAAGACATGGGTTGGGTTTGGTTTTATTGCACACTGAGTTTGTCTCCAATCAGCTGAGCATCAGTCACCAACACGCTGATATAACTCGATCTTGACATTGGAGTTTTCCTGAAATATCAAGGAACTTTTGACAGTGAACACTAGGGGAAGTGTATAGCCAGAGGTACCGGGCATACACCTGAGAAATGTCCTTTAAAAAGCATATTAATACATGAAATGTACAGATACATGCAGCCAGGCACTTTCTGTGGGTTTTAACCACCCCAGGTTCCTTTTAAAGCCTGTCTGGTGTAAAAAGGGAAGTTCTAGAGGGAAAGCTACAATTCTTAGTGTACCATGCTATACAGAGTTTGAAGTTTTACATAAAAATGCAATGTGTCCCTGCCTCCCAATAAAGTTAAGCACTGCCTCTCCACAAGGACTGCAGAGTGTAAAAGTGTACTGGTATTGAATGTGGTCTCAAAATGCTACAAAAAAGCTGTTGGAGTCAATAATGTCAATCGCTAGATCCGTGGGTCAGCCACTCACCTTAATTTAGACTCTGATATTTCCAACTACACAAATATCCCACAAATATCCTGTTTTCAGACTGGATATGAAAGTACAAGCTGGTAGAATTGGAATTTGCAGGATCATATTGTTTGGCTTCTGCTGTTTGCATAAAGAGAAGGAAGGCACTGAGATGGTGAACTGATACAAAACAATAATTGATAATTTTGCAAAATGCATGCTCTCAATTATTTTCACACTGTTTACATTACATTAAATCATCTCTCAAGTAGACAGTTCTGTTTCTCAAACAGAAAACCATTAGCACATGGTTCCATTTTCCAGGAAAAGACAACTGGAGACCAGAGTTTTGACACTCTGCAGCCAATCAGTTTTATGATCTCACTAGAAGCCTTCAAAGCATGTTTAGTCTTCTGTCTTGGACAATTAATTAATTTGGATTTTAGGAAAGTGCTGTTATTTCATGAGATTTCAGCTGAAACAAACAGTGATTCCTTCAACATTGATGCTCCAGTTCCCAGCGGGCATAGCAATGTAGTTTCAGCCTCTGTTCTCTTCGAATGCTAAATGTGCTCTGGGGTTTGTGGGAGATTTCCTTTGCCGGTTTGTAATGAAAACACAACAGAATTTCATATTTTATTCCTAGGCAGAGAATATAGGCGATTCAGTGCATATTCCCGCTATAATAAAGATGAGAAATTTTTATTTATGAAATTGGCTGAATCATACTTTTTCATTGAATCACTTGCACTTGGGTATATTTTAGTACTGAAAAGGTGTTGTTTTTTCCTTTAATGAGCTATAAAAATAGCACAGTTGTAATGTGTGTTAATCACCTATTGTCCAAGGCAGGTCAGTGCACAACCATATGGAGGACAGAAGGGATAAGCAGAGGAACATGTGGTCTCCATCACGTCACTGGACGGGACCAGATTGGAAACGGACTTCAGACAGCATGGTGCCAACAAACACACCCAAGGTACTGCTCTTTTCCTGTGTCCCGGGCCTGTCCCCATTTCACCAGTCCTGCAGCTAACAAACCACCATCCACAAGCTTCTATGTGGTGTCAGTGTTTTTTTTTTTTTTTGGAGGATACAGCAAATTTCAGATTCCCTACATTTCTGACGGGATTGCTGAAACCAATGGCATTCTTTAAAAGGAGAGAGAGAGAGACTACCAACAACTGCTGCGTATTCCAAATAATCAATAGCTTGAAAACTGCAAATGAGTTCATCACTGGTACACAAAGTGTGGCCTGTCTCCTTGCTCCTCAAAATTCCCCCCCCCCGCCCTTCTTCACACTGACCATGCTGCCCCCAACCCCCCAGCTAATTTGTTTTCACTGTGATACAATACAGAACAGCTGTACCATTCTCCACTTAAGTGTATAGAATGTGCTTATGGTGAATGAGAAAATACAACCGCACTTTTTTTTTATGAATAATTTATTGCCAATAGTAAAGCGTGAGCTAATGGCAGTATTCAATAAAAACCTTAACAAGACCATTCCATCTCTCACACATACAGACACTTGGGAAAAAAAAAATCACGTGTCCACGAATCAGTTCGCGCTATAAATATATTGGGTCCCGTTTTCGTGGTGGAAAAATAAAAGGTCTAACATTGCAATTTACAAAACAAATAAATCGACAACACAAGAATACGCAGTCCCTCGCTGAAGACCCCACAGAATGAGCGATATGATACTGGTATGCATACACATCGTGTCGGATAAGCCACACTCCTTTTACAGCTTTGGGTTGCCATGGTGATGATACAGTAAGGCTGACGACGTCACACCGTTAAAACGTTAAAACTTGTGTCCTGGAAATAAAAAGCATAAAATATCTACAAAACCTAGTAAACCTTGAAATCAAAACTGTACATTAAAATTTACATTTTAAAAAAAAGAATGAGGATTGTTTAAAAAAAAAAATTAGTCTGCCTTGTTAGAGAGCTATACAAGTACAGATACAAACTTGAAATGTTTGTTTTGATGTCAGTTGTTTTTTTCTTCTTTTCCCATAATTGTACATCTCATTGTAGTACCTTGAGAGAGATTTGTGCATGAAGACAGTTTCTGATAGCTACTTAAAGCGATGGCACAGCCGATGAGAGACGTGGTTTCCGAGTGCCGGGTGGCAAAGGCAGCGGGATCCGCGCAGAATGGCCCAGCCTTCTCAAAGACGCACGGCCTGGTCTCCGTGGCCGTTATCGGGATGAAAGTCGTTGTTGTCACGCGTGTAGGTGTGTGTGATTGTGTGTGTGCTTGCGGCGGGTGAGCATCAGGCACTTTCGTTTTGGATACAGTGTCAGACTTCGGTGTGCTGCTGGGTGTCCAGGGGCGGGATGGCGAGGGCCAGCCGGTGGAAGTGCTGGCCCTCGTCGCCGCTCTCGTAGTCACTGATCATGACCTCGGACTCCTCGCAGCACGCCGACATGTCGGAGCAGGAGGCCGTGGAGGTGTACAGGGACATGGACATGTTGTCGATGGCGGGCGGGTCGGCGAACTCCCGCCCGTACCCCGCCGGGTAGCCCCCCCGGTAGCCGCCGGCCCCCCCGGCCGGGTCCTGGGGCTCCGCGGAGTCCGAGGGGTAGCGGTGGCGCGGCAGGTACTGGGCCAGCCCGCGGTGCTGTTGCTGCGGCGAAGGCCGGCTGCGGCCTGACGAGCCGGGGCTGGCGGGCGGGGCCGGGTCCCGGGGCGGCTGCAGCGTCTCGTAGCGGTCGCCGTAGTCCGGCAGTGGGGGCAGCTCCTCGTGGGTGGGGAAGTCGTCGGGCGGCGGGGGGAAGTCACTCTCGATGTCATAGCCGCCGGGGTAGTAGTCGGTGTCGAGGATGCTGGGGTCACTGTACAGAGGGCCGGGGGCTTCCACCACCTCGTACTGCGGATATTCCTGGATTCCAGGAAGTTGAACACTTGGCATCCAATCGGAGGTGTCCCAGTGGTAACCTGAGTGACGGGAGACAAACCGTTACACACCGCTACTGAAAATCAATTCTCTTCCTTATCTAACATGCCAACAAGAAGCATTTGTATACCAGCGTGATACAAAATAGGTTAAGGTTATGTGTGTTTTTTTTTTTTTTTTTTTTTTTTTTTTTTTAAAAGTTATTTGTTGTGTTAAAAAACACATGCAGGGCAATTTCCACAGTGACAGTTGTATTAATATAATTCACGCTCAACACTTCATAGATGCACAAGAAACACTTCACACGCACACACACAAAACTGATTAAGAGAGACGGGAGACTCAAGCCAGCACTAATTCTCAGTGAAAGCTGCTGGGAGACTACTTGGAAGATTGATTCTGAAGATCATAGCTTGTCATAAATTGAGCTAATTGGTGGAGGTTTCTCAAAAGTGCTTAGCAAAACCGTGAAAAATCTACTTCACGTTAGACATGGTTAGACATCAAAGACCCTTATGTGACAAGAAACTTTACATTTGAGGCACGAACATAGAAGTGGGCTCCAATGATTTAGAAAAAGTCATTTTTGTAACTCCACATCACGCTAAATGTTAATGAATGTTCTGGTCCCTGGTGTTGTGACAAAATCCCGCTAGTCAATTTTGGCCATCTGAGTTTTTCATGTTCTGTCGTCTACAGTGTATGAAAATAAGGCTAGCTCATATTGGAAAAAAACTAACTATGCAATTAGGACTTCATGGCTCCTTTGACACTTTTTGGCACAACACCAGGGCTACCCTAAGAGTTCCATGCATGTCCAACGAGAAGACATTGGTGGTGAGCAAACGAGGGGGGAAAAAAAAAAACTCATGCAAAAGTCACCTCTGGAGTTCTTGAGGTCATGAGCGGAGAAAGACTCTTTAGATGTCAAAGAGGTGAAGAGAAGAGGGAGAAAACATGTCAAGTTCAGAATCAGAGAGAGAATTAAGCCTAGAGAGGAACAGACCCAACCCTCTGCCTAAGGCATGGTGACACACAGCGATACACTCAAGTAGGGACAGGGGAAGTTTGGCTTCACGAGCGGCAAAGTGGGTGGAGCCACCCTACCATAGCGTTGTCTTACCAGAGATACACTGATCTGAACCAACCACGCCATTTTGCCACGGAGAGCCTAGCCTTTGGATTGGTCCAGTGATTGACAACACATGGTAGCTCCACCCATCAGGGTTCGTGAAGCCTCACTCTCCCATCACTACACTAAACACAGCCTTGCCATTTACTTAAATACAGTGCATTGAAACCAAGATATAAGAAGCAGAGCAATATGGAGGTCTGAATGTGTGCATTTGTTGCTTTTGTGTTTATAGCTACTTTGGCAAATTGCTTACATTACATTAGATGAACTCCTGTTTTTTCACTATGCATATGTTGCAAATGACTGGCTGATGATCATTTGGATGGCATTACAAAGTAAGTAAATGGCATTTTCCAAGGCTCACTCTGTCTCAACACTACAGACTACACACAGAAGACCACAGACAGCTACTACTGTATTAGGTAAAAGGAATACCTTCTTTTTCCACCGAGTCAACAACAGAATTGACAAGGTGTATAACAGTCACTATGGAGGCTTGTAAAAAGGTAGGGGGAGGAGCAGATAAGAGAAATCTACCATTAGTACACAAGTCTCAGAAACAACGTGACTATGTATGACTGAAATTTTGAGAACAAAAATATTTCCCACAATCCTGTGCTCGATTGCCAATTGATGGCACAATCTGATTGGGTGAGGACAACGGGGGTGTAGCTTTGGACTGGAGCACTAGAGAGCGCTGGTACTGAATGTCTGGGTTTTCATGACGGGTCACACAACACAGGACTACGGTAAAAACAGCACATGGGGGGCGGCTGGGGTTGTGTGAGGTGACACGTTCACGGCACTTGGAATGCTTGAGATGGCAGCACTGACGGTGTGGAAGGAAGGGCCGGCGAAATTCTCAAGGATTAAAAGAAAGAAAAAAAAAAACCTTTCCAGCCCCGAATACTGTGGGTCGAAGGTCCATCGGCTGTTTTGCTACGACCGCAACTCAATCTGGGGGTTTAAACTGAGACGCAATTAAAAGAGTGCGTTGTTAGTGCTTTTTTGGAAGGGGAGGACGAGGAGGAGGAGGAGGAGGGGGGGAGAAGTTAGGGCAAAAACGTTGCTAGCCGAAATCGATATCCAAATTGCACTTTCCAACCGAGAGGACAGAAGTCCAATATCTCGTTCTGGGATGGCGTTTGGGTAAGCACAGATGAAGGCAAAAGGTGACAGATGAGAGGGGAAAAAAACATTCCCACCACAACAAGGAACGGTTACTTCGACCTGAGGCAATGTCACTGGCCAAATGACCCAGGGATGTCAGATGCAAGAACGAGACAGAGGGAAATGGGAAAACCATCATATGTACTTTGTACCCTTGTTTAATGTTCCATGCGGCTGTCTTCAAACACCCAGTCGTGGCTTGAATTAGTTTTGAAAACAGGAAGAGAGGAAAACAAAATGACATAAAAATTGTTCACAGGCTAAAAAAAACATCGTTCCAAAGAGCTGAAAGACCAAGCTTTACAGAATTCTGAAAAATAAGGTCAATTTTTTCCCCCTCCTCGTTACAATGCGACGATTTTCTCAAATCATTTTTACCAAATCCGTGAAATCTAAGCTAAAGTGAGCATGCTCAGCGTGTTTTTTTTTTCTTCTTTTTTTTCTTCAAAGGGGACGTGCGGGTGGAAAACAGGGAACAGGAAAGCTTCTTTTTCTTTTTTTTTTTTAATGCCTGGAGAATCTCGCCGCCTGGTCTGGCCACTTCCTTCAGACTGATTTGAGTCACACTTACGAGCTGGCCCTAGTTAAACCCTGATCTCGTTCTGTGGACTGATTTGATCCATATGGGAGCTGAGGCCACAGCAAAAAGGAGGGGAGAGAGAGAACAAATGACCCACAGCCACCTTTCACACAATTACACCATTTCTCAGCTGCACCGAGGCACAAACTGACAACGAGGTTAACACGGTCAGAGCTTACGCCTGCCAGGGCAGCCCTGCTGAAATACTGAAGAAGAAAAAGATTTCACATGCATCCCATAACTGTCATACTGTACAGACACTGCTGTACTTCTGTTACTGGTTTCACAAAATCTTGCCTTTCCTTGTCAAGACTCAACTAGTTTAAAGGGCGCCTAGGTTTGTTCTTGGAGAAAATGAAACCCAGGGAAGGCGTTTGGTTGGACGTGCCCTGCGTTTAAAAACCAGCCTCAAAAAGACCACTTCCTTCTACTTGGTGCATGTCTGGTACATCCAACCAAAGACTTTCCTTTGTGGTACCTTTCAAATATTGACTTTCTCCCGAAGAAAACAAAATGCACTGTAGATATATAGATTACATGATGACTGTAAGATTATTGTATTTCCCAGAACAGCCCTAGACGTCCTTTATTCTCACTAGGCTGCTGTGTTCATGCTGGCTTTGGATAAACAGCCGCCTTCTTACCGTTGTCGTCACAGGACTCGGACTGGAAGGAGCTGAGGGACTGGACCTCAGACATGCTGCCGCGGCTGTTGTAGGCCTGGCAGGCGCTGTCGTCCACAGGCTTCTTCGTCAGGCAGGGGTCCAGATCCACCACTTTAGCTGGGGCGACAGAAAGGTAAGCATGGTGCGTTACTGTTAGAGGACACAGACTTTCAAAAAGAGTATTTTCTAATTCAAACGTATGACTTGTGCTAGTCATAAAAAATCCAATTTAAACATTTTGAAGTTAAGACTGTCTGAAGGGTTTTTGGAGATCTGGCTCAGTGTGAGCCTACAAAGGAAACCCTCCCCTATGTGCATATGGTGCCCCTCCACAAAGCTGTTTGATCGCTGCTTTGTTTTCTTTAACACACACACACAGCTTACATTTTGTCCATTTACAATAGCCTCTGCTGAGGCAATTAAGGCTGAGGACTCCTGCTCAAGTGCCCAGCGTGGGATTTGATCCTGCAACCTCGCTGCTATAAACTCGGCTCCTTAACCACAACTCTGCGCTGCCGCCCACAGAGTGATGTGACCTTCAGCGGGCGGGGGACCTCAGGGACGTTTTTAGCCACTGTGTGGGAGGGTCCATCAGGCCCCTGGCTGCTGACTGGGAGATCAGTGCAGGGGAAAGCTGGTAAATGCGATGATTTACCAGGGCCGGCATGTAGCATAGCGGTTAAGGAGCAGGCGTTAAGCTGCAGTAACCGAACGGTTGTGGGTTCGATTTCCCACAGGCGCACTGCTGCTGTGCCCTTGGGCAAGGTACTTAACCCAGATCTGCCTCAGTAAATATCCAGCTGTATAAATGGATAACATTGTGAAAAAAAACTGTAATTGATGTAAGTTGCTCTGGATAAGAGTGTCTGCTAAATGCCTGTAATGTTAATGTTAAATGACCCCCCTCCCTTTGTTTCAGTGCCCGTGAGGAGAGACTCACCGTCGTAGTCGTAGTCCCAGCTGGGCTTCTGTATGGAGTCGCTGTCGGACACCGAGTTGGAGGGCGGGGGCGGGGGCAGGTTGGGCGCCACGCTGCACACCGCCACCGTCTTGCGGTGCCCGTGGACGGCGTCCGGGTTGAAGGTGCTGAACTCGGGGTGCTCGGGGATGGCGGAGCCCTCGAAGGAGTTGCGGTCCAGGTTGTTGCGCGAGTCGCTGGGGATGCTGGGGGTGTAGGATATGGGCCTGACGGGCACCTGGGGCGGCACGTCCGAGTAGATGTTCTTGCTGAGCTTGGCGTCGAAGTAGGGCCGCTGCAGGAAGGCGTGGGCGGGGCCCGGCCGCTTGTCCTCGTCCTCGGGGCGGGCCTTCCCGCGCCGGCACACCCGCTTGCGCACCACCACAAAGAGGAGGACGAGGAGGAGGATGCTGGCGAAGAAGACCACGATGCCCACCACCTCCTCCAGGCCGATGTTCCAGGAGGTGGAGACCAGGTCGGAGCGCACCTCGGCCCGCAGCTCGCACCGATGCCCGTTGAAGCCCAGCGAGCAGTTGCAGCGGAAGGAGCCGTACGTGTTCTCGCACTGGCCGCCGTTGGCGCACGGGTTCTTCACGCACTCGTCCACGTCGATGACGCACCTGGGAGAGAGCGTCAGACGGCGGTGGGAAGTCAGCGGCTTACCCACAGCACTCTCCGGGGAAATTAAAACCAGGCGAAGCGCCTAGCAGTACGTGCCAAGTGTATATAAATCTGCCTGGGACTGTTCGCTGTTCACTGTTAGAGCTTGGTACATGTCGGTACACTTCCTCTATGTTCCACTTTCAAATACTTGCTGACTTCAAACAAGATCAGATACACTGGAACTACAGATAAATTAAAATCTCCCATTTGCTCTACACATTGTCCATCGAGTGTGCCCTGTGGATGAAAGTCGTTTCTACACTCTGATTGGCTGTGCGTACTACATGTGTAAGGTAACCTCGTGCAGTGCAAGCAGAGCAGGCCAGTGCGTACCTCTCTCCCTGGAAACCCTGCTCACACTCGCACACCGGCCCGTCCAGGCTGTCGATACACCTCCCGCTGTTCTTGCAGGGGTTGTCTCTGCAGTACGGACCCAGCTGGCACCTGGGGACAGGCAAGCGTCACTCACAGGGTACAAACTCGCTCACAGCCTGAAGGTACATTACCTTCCAGAACTAACATACCAGAGTTCATCTGAACAGGAAGTTCATCGTCCTCAAACAGCCATGGGAATATTCACATGAACATGCACTTATGGGGTTCAGATCCCTATCCATCTAGATCCCTACATTATCCTTTCAAACTATTATCCACCCAGACCCAGGCCTGTCTATCAGGGCAGAGGAGCTGGACTGTGTGGACTCCATACCTTTGTCCAGAGTACTGTCCCCTGCACTGGCAGGAGAAGTTGTCCCCACGCGGGACACAGGTTCCTCCGTAGAGGCAGGGGTTCGAGGCGCAGGGGCTGATGCCAATTTCACAGTGCGTTCCCATGAAGGAGGCGCTGCATTTACAGAAGTAACCTGCGAAGAAATCAAACAGCAATCAGTCAATCAAATGTGCTTGCTTGCTTTAAACAAATATGTATCCATGAAATTACTGAAAAACAAATCTGCATTTGATGTATTTAACCACTACACTAGGGGCAGCAATGTAGCGTAGTGGTAAGGTGCAGGGCTTGCAACCAAAAGGTTGCTGGAATTGGTTCAATTCCCTGTTGGGGCACTGCTGCTGTATCCTTAGGCAAGGTACTTAACCTACAATTGCCTCATTAAATATCCAGCTGTAGAAGTGGATAACACTGTAAATGTAAAAACTGTAACATATGTAAGTCACTCTGAATAAGGGCGTCTGCAATAATGTAACATTGTGTTTTCTGTGTTGTAGTTATGACGAGAGGCCTGCTCTGTGCCTGGCGGCGGGGCCGTACCTCCGTTGGGCAGCGAGGAGCAGGTCCCGCCGTTGGTGCAGGGGTTGCTGGAGCAGCCCTCCGGCGGGGCGAGGGCGCAGCCGGGCGCCACGTCCACCATGTCCTCCACCACGGCGGGGGCGCGGGCCTGGGGCCGGACGGCCAGCGGCAGCTCCTGGCCGTTGAGCACGATGGCCTCCACGCAGCCGCGCAGCCCGTTGGTGACCGGCAGGCTGCGGCCGAGCCGCCCGGCGTGCTGCCGCACGTGGCCCCCGAAGAAGATGCTGTCGTCCAGGTTGAGGGTGCGCAGGGTGCCCGGGGCCGTGCCCGAGGCCGTGTGCACCTGGTCCAGCACCAGCTTGGCGTAGTTGCCGTCCACCTCCAGCGAGACCGAGTGCCACTCGCCGTCGTTCACCTGGGTGCTGTGGACCGAGACGACGCCGGGCCCGCTGCCGCAGTCGAACTTGTACTGCAGCCGGCCGTTCACGATCTGCGGCACATTACATTGCGTTACATGACGTTACATTATGTTACATCACATTACATTGCATCACAATACATGCATTTAGCTTTCGCTCTTATCCAGAGCCACTTACAGCACAATAGAACAGAAGTGTATCCATTCAATTTAACCCTCATATTCTGTTCAAATTGACTTAACATTCCTATTGTTTGGGGTCTCACAGACCCCATCGTTGTTATATATAATAATTAGTGTGCTTGCAATGCAAAGCATTGCAAGCAGACTATTGTTATTCTTCTTCTTCTTATTCCACCAAATTTGGGGACGCTTCTCCTCCCACAGTTCTCGAGATATCCACCCCAAACCAACTAACCCGTCCGGTCTGACTCCGATCGGGTTGCTTGTGTACAGCTAAGCTGTACCCGCACTCATTCTCTGGTTTTTGTCGTTTTTTCATCCCTTTTTTCCCATAGACCCCCATTCATTTTCAAAATCACCCCCCCTCACCCTTCCCACTCGTGGGCCTTCCTCACACGCTCTCGGGACAAATCACCCAACACTCATCCAAGACCATTTTGACCCGCACTCGTCTTTTTGTCATTTTTTAATCAGTTTTTTTCTCATTTATTCATCCCTCCGTCCTGCCATTGACTTCAATTCATTTTTCAAAGTCTTACCACTCAGTCACCATTTGACCAATAACCACGGGACCTGATATGCTGCTTCAGGTCATGCCACCCATCACTCATTGAAAGGTGGGTGACCCGCCTAGCAACCATATTGTTTACTCATCCCTCCATCCTCCCATTGACTTCAACCATTTTTCAAAGTCTTACCACTTGGCCACCATTTGACCAATAGCCACGGGACCTGATATGCATCTTTGGGTCATGTGACCAACACTCACCAAAGGTGGGTGTGTCCCTAGCAACCATATTGTTTACCCTTCAGCAACTGCCTAGCAACTTTTACTTAGTAACACCCTAGCAACCACTTAGCAAGTTTTATTCTTTTTCTTCTTCTTATGCCACCAAATTTGGGGATAATGTCTACCTTAGCAATCCAAGTAGAAACCAACTGCAACACTTTGGCAACCACCCAGCAACGCCCTAGTAACTGTACCCACACTCATTCTCTGGTTTTTCTTGTTTTTCACCTTAGCAACCACTTTTCAGTCACCCCCTGGGCAACCGCCCAGCAATTCCCCAGCATTGCCCCAGCAACCATATTTTTCACCCCAGTTTACCCTAGCAACCCCTAGCAACCACGTTTTGACACCCTTTTTAAAAACAGCCTGGCAACCACTTAGCCACATCCTCCGTGATTGACTTCAATTCATTTTTCAAAGTCCATGTTTTCACTGCCGACTGCAAGCACACTCTGCATTTTCTTCAGGAAATGAACTTTTCTAGTTCTTTTTTGTGCTTGCAATGTGATCCTTCCATCCAAACTATTGTTATTCTTTTTCAAAGTTTTATTCTTTTCTTCTTTGACCATGCCACCAAACCTGATATGCTGCTTGGGTCCTCCCACAGTTTGAGATATCCACCCCAAACCAACTGTAACCCCTAGCAACCTCAACGCTCTTGACCCCAGCGATCAGGTTGTCTTGTGTACAGCTAAGCAACACCCTAGCAACCAAGTAGAAACCTCTGGTTTTTGTCGACCATTTTTCATCCCTTTTTCCCATAGACTCCAATTCATTTTCAAAATCTTACCCATCCTGGTGACCTTTCATGGCCTTTTTCGCACCCGGGTTGCACACATCTGCTTTTCTCATCCAAGACCATTTTGACCCATTGCACTTTCTTTTTGTCATTTTTAATCAGTTTTTTCTCATTTATTCATCCCTGGAAATGCTTTTTTTAACTTTTATTCTTTTTTATTCTTTTCTTCTTCTTATGCCATCCTGCCATTGACTTCAATTCATTTTTCAAAGTCTTGACCATCGGGTTGTTTGTCACCATTTGACCAACAGTCACAGTACCTGGTTTGTGTTCCCTTTTTTCCCATCACCCCCATTCATTTTCAAAATCACCCCCTCACCCATCACTCACTTTTCAAAGCCATACTGACCCTTTTGACCCGCACTCGTCTTTTTGTCATTTTTAATCAGTTTTTACTCATTTATTCATCCTCCCATTGACTTCAATTCATTTTTCAAAGTCTTACCACTTGGCCACCATTTAACCAATAGCCACGGGACCTGATATGCTGCTTTGGGTCATGTGACCCAACACTCACCAAAGGTGGGTGTGTCCCTAGCAACCATATTGTTTACCCTAGCAACCGCCTAGCAACCGCCTAGTAACACCCTAGCAACCACTTAGCAACGCTCTTGCAACACCCAGCGACCATGTTGTTTACCCTAGCAACCCCCTAGCAACCACTTAGCCACATCCTGGTGATCGTCTCATACATGTTACCATGTTTTCGCTGCCGGGTTGCAAGCACACTCTGCATTTTCTTCAGGAAATGCACTTTTCTAGTTCTTTTTAGTGTGCTTGCAATGTGAAGCATTGCAAGCAAACTATTGTTATTCTTTAGTTTTATTCTTTTTCTTCTTCTTATGCCACCAAATTTGGGGACGCTTCTCCTCCCACAGTTTGAGATATCCACCCCAAACCAACTGTAACCCGTCCGGTCTGACCCCAATCGGTTTGCGTGTGTAAAGCTAAGCTGTACCCACACTCATTCTCTGGTTTTTCTTGTTTTTTCATCCCTTTTTTCACATAGACTCCCATTCATTTTCAAAATCACCCCCCTCACCCTTCGTGGCCTTCCCACCCGCTCACTTTTCACCCCAGAGCCACCACCTCACCTGCCTCGGGACAAATCACCCAACACTCATCCAAGACCGTTTTGACCCAACATTCATCCCTCCGTCCTGCCATTGACTTCAATTCATTTTTCAAAGTCTTACTGCTCGGTCACCTTTGGCCCGACAACCACCGTACCACACATGCTGCTTCAGGTCATGCCACCCATCACTCATTGAAAGCCATACTGACCCGCACTCGTCTTTTTGACGTTCACTCATCCCTCCATCCTCCCATTGACTTCAATTCATTTTTCAAAGTCTTGCCACTTGGCCACCATTTGACCAATAGCCACGGGACCTGATATGCTGCTTTGGGTCATGTGACCCAACACTCACCAAAGGTGGGTGTGTCCCTAGCAACCATATTGTTTACCCTAGCAACCGCCTAGCAACCGCTTAGTAACACCCTAGCAACCACTTAGCAACGCTCTTGCAACACCCAGCGACCATGTTGTTTACCCTAGCAACCCCCTAGCAACCACTTAGCCACATCCTGGTGATCGTCTCATACATGTTACCATGTTTTCGCTGCCGGGTTGCAAGCACACTCTGCATTTTCTTCAGGAAATGCACTTTTCTAGGTCTTTTTAGTGTGCTTGCAATGCAAAGCATTGCAAGCAGACTAGTTATTCTTTAGTTTTATTCTTTTTCTTCTTCTTATGCCACCAAATTTGGGGACGCTTCTCCTCCCACAGTTTGAGATATCCACCCCAAACCAACTGTAACCCGTCCGGTCTGACCCCAATCGGTTTGCGTGTGTAAAGCTAAGCTGTACCCACACTCATTCTCTGGTTTTTCTTGTTTTTTCATCCCTTTTTTCACATAGACTCCCATTCATTTTCAAAATCACCCCCCTCACCCTTCGTGGCCTTCCCACCTGCTCACTTTTCACCCCAGAGCCACCATACCTCACACGTTGCCTCGGGACAAATCACCCAACACTCATCCAAGACCATTTTGACCCGCACTCGTGTTTTTTTTTTTTTTTTTTTACTCTTATTCATGCCTCTGTCCTGCCATTGACTTCCATTCATTTTTCAAAGTGTTACCACTTGGCCTGACAACCACATATGTTGCTTCAGGTCATTGCCTGCCTGCCTGCCTGCCTGCCTGCCTGCCTGCCTGCCTGCCTGCCTGCCTGCCTGCCTGCCTGCCTGCCTGCCTGCCTGCCTGCCTGCCTGCCTGCCTGCCTGCCTGCCTGCCTGCCTGCCTGCCTGCCTGCCTGCCTGCCTGCCTGCCTGCCTGCCTGCCTGCCTGCCTGCCTGCCTGCCTGCCTGCCTGCCTGCCTGCCTGCCTGCCTGCCTGCCTGCCTGCCTGCCTGCCTGCCTGCCTGCCTTGCCTTGCCTGCCTGCCTGCCTGCCTGCCTGCCTGCCTGCCTGCCTGCCTGCCTGCCTGCCTGCCTGCCTGCCTGCCTGCCTGCCTGCCTGCCTGCCTGCCTGCCTGCCTGCCTGCCTGCCTGCCTGCCTGCCTGCCTGCCTGCCTGCCTGCCTGCCTGCCTGCCTGCCTGCCCGCCTGCCTGCCTGCCTGCCTGCCTGCCTGCCTGCCTGCCTGCCTGCCTGCCTGCCTGCCTGCCTGCCTGCCTGCCTGCCTGCCTGCCTGCCTGCCTGCCTGCCTGCCTGCCTGCCTGCCTGCCTGCCTGCCTGCCTGCCTGCCTGCCTGCCTGCCTGCCTGCCTGCCTGCCTGCCTGCCTGCCTGCCTGCCTGCCTGCCTGCCTGCCTGCCTGCCTGCCTGCCTGCCTGCCTGCCTGCCTGCCTGCCTGCCTGCCTGCCTGCCTGCCTGCCTGCCTGCCTGCCTGCCTGCCTGCCTGCCTGCCTGCCTGCCTGCCTGCCTGCCTGCCTGCCTGCCTGCCTGCCCTGCCTGCCTGCCTGCCTGCCTGCCAGCCAGCCAGCCAGCCAGCCAGCCAGCCAGCCAGCCAGCCAGCCAGCCAGCCAGCCAGCCAGCCAGCCAGCCAGCCAGCCAGCCAGCCAGCCAGCCAGCCAGCCAGCCAGCCAGCCAGCCAGCCAGCCAGCCAGCCAGCCAAATAAATAAATAAATAAATAAATAAATAAATAAATAAATAAATAAATAAATAAATAAATAAATAAATAAAATAAAACTTTTCTGCAACCTGCATTCCTGTCTGCACCTGAGCCATGACACATACAACATGCATTACCCCAAAAGCCAGAAATTAGACTATAACACCACCAAAACCTCCCTAGTAAAAATCCTAAGACAAACTATTTACAATACACAAATACCCTCGCGTTTTGAATAATTCATGCTTAACGATCACCGAGAGGTGAAACTACTGGACGGTTAGCCAGAGAACGACCCCGGAGGACACTTAACCCCTTCGGTTATTGATGCAGTGGCCAGGAACTAAGAAAAAGGCAAACATTCATTACATTACATGCATTTTGGAGATGGTCTTATCCAGAGCAACTCCCAGCACAAAAGAAAAGAAGTGTATCTATTCAAGTTTAATGAGCAACAGTGTCAGACCAGGCTAACAACACTCCCAGACCAGTGAGTGTGAGCATAACACCATTCAAGCCCTACCACAAGTTAACTTGTATCATAGTAGTTCAGTCAGGTTGCACAACAATCCCTAGAACACAGAATCCAAAGTACATCATAATATTACATGCAAAATATGTATTAGATACTAGAGGTATCAGGTGTTAGGGGGTGGGGATTGAAGTGGGTCTGCTGTCCTAACCTCCGTGGGGAGTTCATTCCACCACTGAAGACACACATGGACAGCGAGGGGTTAAAGGCATTTCCGTACCACGCCGAAATCATTGCAGCGGAGGCCCGCTCTAACGTGACCCTGTCTCATGCCGGGACTGCTGATATTGCCAGTTGTTTATTTCTGAAATGCTCCTTGAACTTAAACGGCCTGACCGACCAAGGATTGATCCGCTCAGATGAACTCGGTAAGGTCTGCTCTCACTCAAACGATTTAGTGACGGCGCAGTGACAGATCGTTCAATTGCTTGTTTGGGTGAAAAAAAGAGAAAACAACAGAGAGCACGGTTCAATAGCAGCACGGCATGTCCTATAAGGACAGGAACAGGCAAGCTGCACTTCCCTTCCTGAAAACCAAGGCACGGTACCCGATCAAATATTCACAACGCAATTAAGGAAAAATCAAGAATAGCGTGATAATTAGATAATTAGGAGACATTAAGCAAGCAGTATTCTTTGTGAAAGTCTTCCAAACCCAGAGACGGGACAAGGGAGCTGAATTACATCAGACACTAGGAAGGGCAATTTGAATGATATTTTTTTTTCCCCCTAAAAGTAACGGGTTCCTATGACATGAGATACATATTAAAACCATGTTACTGAAGGTTGATAACACAATAAAAACTGTTCAGAAACAGTGTGCAGGCCTCGGTAGGATAGGGAAGCCACTACAGAGCACTGGACGTTAGTTAGACCTGAGGTCCGTGGGTGCAAATTGTGCTCCTGTCAGCTCAGGAGCTGCTGACAGGAGCAAACTGTGCCCTGTCAGCCCCCCCCAGCCCCCCAGCCCCCCGGTGAAAAAGCTGGAAACAAATTTTAAAATCGGCCATAAAGAGGGTTAGAGAGAGTGCAGGATTTGGGAATGTGAGGCGGGCTGACGGGCGCTCTGAGCTCATAAATACTGCAGAGTAACAGGCAGTCTGAGGCCTGCACAGCAGCCGGGGGCTTGCACGCTCGCGCTGAACACCATTGCTCCCGTGGCGGCCGGTCCTGGCACAAATGTGCGTGGCCGTGATTTTGCTGAGAAAACCCTTCAATTAAAGGGGCTCCTTCTGATCTGAGTGCAGACTGAGCCTGAGAAATTATACATTCGAGGCTGGGCTGTGCCTTCCACTGACAGTGACTGTATCCACAGTGACAGCTCTTTAGCACCCTCTAGGGACATCAGGGAGAGGTGCGCCTATCCTCCAATCGGCACTAGCTCTCCCGCAGTGCACTGAGACTTATATCGCGCAAAGCAGACAAACTCTACAGAGAGATGGCACAAGTCTGGAGGGTGCTGCAGTAAACACACTTATAATACAATTCCAAAACGGAGGCGCAAAGGCTGGGGGTGTGTGCCTGCGTGTCGGCCCGCCTACCTCGAGGATGCTGTAGTCGGTGCCCTTGGCGTACATGACGGTGGCGTGACTGGAGAAGGTGCGCAGCCGCAGGGACAGCTTCATCTCCTCCTTGTTCTCGTTCTCCATCAGCCGGTACTTGACGTAGCCGTTCCCGCTGAACGTCAGGGAGGCGCCCTCTGCGGCAGGGCGGGAGGGGGAGATCAGAGAGGGCAACCAATCAGAGGGCAACCAATCAGAGTGAGGCCGCTGAGGGCCTCTGGCAAGGTGAACATAACACCACCCAAAGCGGAACACATGTCCTCTAATGTAGAGGAGTTTGCCTTGGGAAGATCACGTGTACTGAAACAGTTCATACCAGTGTACAATCACATAAAACTAAGCATCCTGCTATACGAAGGACTAATGCGTAAAACCCTAAGCTGTTTATGGTGCTTACTTACCAAAGTCACAGTTCCAGGACATCCAGATATGTATGGGGACTGAACTGTGACGCAGTTTCTAAGTGCTGAGGGGCCCTGATATATAAACAGCAAGCTTACACTTTCAAATCCCACAGGGAGCTAAGCTGTGGTATATCAGGGAGAAGTTTCCAACCTGAACTCCTTTCTGGAAACATCCAACTGTAAAATGTGCTGGCGTGTCTGCTAAGCAAATTAAAAACTGTTACACAACTGGTCAGCAGTGCAGTGTAGTGGTAATGAGTTGGGCTTCTAATCAAAAGGTTGCTGGTTCGATTCCACACCGGTGCCCTGCCATTGTACCCCTGGCAATCTAACTTGCTCTGGATGAGAGCATCTGCTAAATAACAGTAATGTAATGTAACTGCAGCAAGAGCTCCGTGACCAGAGAACAGGACCAGACTTTTAAAAATAACTCTCACTAAGAGTCAACCAACTGGCACAGGCAGTAGGGGGTGGGTGTGGCCTTACCAGAGCACTTCCCCTGTTTGCCGTTGGGGCAGACGCAGCTGTATTTGGCCTCCCTGGGGTCTGCCACACACTCTGTACCCGCAGGGCAGGGGTCGCCTTCACACAGCTTGTTCAGGGCGGGGCACTTATCACCTGCAGGAGACGAGATACGTTTACACAGAACTGCCACCAGGGGGTTGAATGCATGCATCTGAATCACCCAGGGCTGTTCTCTGAAGGAAGATCTGTCGTCAGCATTAAACTTCAGTGTATTTGAGTGGGTACATATTAGGAACTTGAAGTTGAAATTCAGTTTCCAGGAAAAAAATTTGTAAATGTTTGATAATTAACTCCTGTAAAAAAATGCATAGTCAGATGCAAAAAAAAAAAACTGTCTTAAAATGCAGACTTACAAATGTATGTCCAAATAAAAACTTTCCCTAATCTTCCCGGAGAACAACAGTATATGTTACACTATTGTTATGTTACTATCATTTAGCAGACGCTCTTATCCAGAGCAACTTAGGTTCAGTTGAACTTAGGGCGATTTACAAAGATTACAAGATTATCCATTTATAGAGCTGGATATTTACTGAGGCAATTCTGGGTTAAGCACCCCAGCGGGGGAACTGAACTGGCAACCTTTCGGTTACGAGCCCTGCTCCTAACCACTATTCTACACTGCCGCCCCATTCTATAACCATTCTATAATCACTCATCTCTGCAGTTACACTCAGGAGCCGGATTTAATAACGCTCCTAAAAAGGGGCTGACCGCACGCGGTCGAGCGACGGTCGGCCGGGACGGGGACCGTGAGCGCACCTTTGCAGAGGCAGACGGCGGAGCGCTGGTGCCGGGGGGTGACGAAGCTGAGCCGGGCGGTGCTGTAGGTGGACACGGCGGCCCTGTCCAGCGTCACCTCCTCCTGGCAGAAGCGCAGCGGGCAGTCGAGGCCGGCGCACAGCTTCCTGACCACCCGCACGATGCGCACGCCCGTCATCTCCTCCATGACGGCGGCCGAGGCGTTGAGCTTGCGGAACAGCACCTCGTGCGTCTGGTAGGGCCCGCCGGGCTTGTCCAGCGCCAGCAGCACATCCAGGTCGCCGGCGGGCGTGTCGGCGGGCTGCAGGCTCACCAGCTGCACGTCGCTGCGCCGCACGCCGGCGATGTTCCGCAGCGCCCGCTGGAAGTTGCGCCAGTAGTCGCCCACGAACTCCTCGGGCGCGATGGCAGCGAAGCGCACGGCCACAGAGTGCTCCAGCGCCTGCCGCGTCACCTCCCGCACGTGCACGTTGACCGCTGCCGCCGCCGTGAAGCGGCCGTCCGTCACCGTCACGTTGAGCGGGTAGTGGCCGGCGTCCAGGCCCTTGCGGGCGATGACCTTGCCGTCGCCGCCGGAGACGGAGAAGAGGCCGTCGGACGGCGAGGCCAGGCTGTAGGTGAGCGTGTCGTACACGTCCTGGTCGGTGGCGTGGATCTTGCCCAGGACCCCGCCCGGGTACTCGTCCCCACCAGTGGAGATGAAGATGTCCAGCGGCAGGATGGAGGGCGGGTGGACGCTCTCCTCGATGACCCGCACGCTGATGAACGCCGTGGACACCAGCTGGGGCTTCCCGCTGTCCGCCACCTGCACACACACAGGTGTTAAAGAGAGAATCAGTGCCGTATCGATCCTGTCTGTAACCCCATAATGCTCAAGCGCTGATCGGCGCTGCTCCAAACTCAGAAATCAGATCTCAGACACACCCAGGCAGAACCATCTCACTCCATCAATGTTTCCGTTTCTATTACAAGCACCGCAGTCGATGTGTGGGAAAAACAAGCTCAATCAAGCGTAGTTTGCGCTTAACAGAGAACCAAGTTTCTAAATTCTAGCCGAGAGACAGCCAAGTCAGTGCATAAGTGTGCCTTCAAGTGCAGTTAGAGCAAACGAACCCCAGCTAATCTCTTGAAATGAAAACTGTACATCTTGGTGCTCTGGAGAAACTGCAGTGCTATGACACGTTCCTAACAGTAGAGGGAGCTTGAAGCCCTATCTTTCAGCTGTCTCATTCCTCCCTCCGCTGATGCCATTTTAGAAGTGCATTTCCTCGCATGGATGTTCCTTCATATCGAGTGAGTGCATCTGATAAATATTTACATTCATTTGCATGTATCTGTGTAGCATATGTTTCACCACACAGGGATGCATTACCATAAGCTGTTATTTTATGTTATTTCCTACTATTTCCTAATCTATGCCTCTCTTTCAGACGCCTCTGCCTCCTCCCCGAATCAAATCCTCCATCAG
Organism: Megalops atlanticus; assembly: GCA_019176425.1. Classification (NCBI taxonomy): domain Eukaryota; kingdom Metazoa; phylum Chordata; class Actinopteri; order Elopiformes; family Megalopidae; genus Megalops; species Megalops atlanticus. Next base: position 7,388,137 of record CM032894.1, read on the forward strand.
AATCAGAATGCAGATTTTAAGTGAACAGACACTTACAATGAATAGATGCAAGCAGTTTCATCAAATGAAGCCACTTTTTTAAAAATGTACTTTGATTCCAAAGTTACAGCTTACTTGCATTTTTATATGTTGTTAACATGACATATAGCATTGTATACCTCCCAAAAACAAAAACATAATAAAGCTGCTTAAACTCTTGACTGAGCCACACACCTCAACCAACATTACCAACTGCCAAACGAACTCCTTCACTTCACAAATCACAGGTGACTCCACTGCGCTACTTTTAATGAAGACTAAACTTTTTAAATTCCCGGTAACGCCATCCATCACTGTCCTTCTTCGCAGCGTCAGTGCGAATGGTGTCTCAGTGGTGTCTCAGCGGCGTCTCCGCAGTGCCAGCCTGTCTGCCAGTGCACGCAGAGACAGAGCTCACAGCGGGGAGAGAGAGGTGTGTGTGTGTGTGTGAGTGCGGATTCCCACCTGGGCCTGCAGCACGTAGTGGTCCCTGATCTGCCGCTTCAGCGGAACGGCTGCCAGCAGCGCCCCCTGCTGGGTGATCTGGAAGGCGCTGCCCTCGTTGCCGCCCACGATGGTGAAGGAGAAAGGGGGGCCGTTGTGGGAGGCGTCCCGGTCCGTCACGGTCAGCTGGAGAACACTGGTCCCCACCGGACGGTTCTCCTGCGGGTGGGACGGGGGGCGGGGACGGTCACAGACGCTCTTTCGGACCGGCACTGTCTTTCAGCTTTAAGCTGACCGACATATACCAGCTTAACCAGACTGCAAACGTTCTGTTAAAGGTCAAAATTGCCAACTGGTGCAAATTCAGCACATCGTGTACTTATGCCTCTGCAGTAAGCACCATCCCATTAATGCCTTCCAGCTTCTGTCTTTCAGAAAGCAGACAACCCATGCAAGCCAAGCCTGGTTACCAGTAGAATCTCCAAAGAGTTCCCCTCTTTTCTGGGAAAGGAGGAGAGTCAGAGGACGGCGCCCACCTGGAGAATGAGGCTGTAGTTGGCCTGGGAGAAGACGGGGGCATTGTCGTTCACGTCTGACACATCGATGTTCACTGTGGCGCTGCTGGATCTGGGGGGTGTCCCGTTGTCAGATGCCAGCACGGTCAGGGTGTACCCCGATATCTGATTTCAGCCGAGAGAGGAAAGTAGAGGACAATCAGACCTTCCCTGCTGCTCTTGTACAGGGAAAAACATTATTAAAAAGCAGCTCCACGTTCACATCGCTCACGCTATTTATATGGTCAGTCTCTACAGAGCCATGGATGCAGCTGTACCTCCGCCAGCAGACACCTGTGAGGCTCACCTTTTCCCTGTCCAGTTGCCGGGCGACCTTCACCTCCCCTTTCACGGGGTCGATGGTGAAGGGGCTCCCCTGGTTGCCGCCGACAATGGAGTAGCGGACGTGGTTGTTGGAGGGCCCGTCGGCGTCCTCAGCCACGACCTGCGGGAGAGGCCAGAGAGACAGCGGTTTTTACGGCCCGCCCCGCCCAGAGGAGGACATCAAACACCTGTTTTAATCAGAGGGACACGCATGCTCTGGCCGCGCTGATAAATACGGCCCGCGGCCCCCTGGGAAATCAGGCGCGGGGGTCACAGCCGGGAGAGCGCGACACCGCCACACATTAAAATCTCATTTCGCCACGGGTAACTTATATTGCGGATGATTAGAGACACATCTCTGATTAATGGCCATTAGGAAAGCGAGGGAGAGAAAGAGCCGGAGAGGGGAGAGGGAGAAAGGGGAGAAACGTCTCTAAGGCGGCTGCTGAAATGAGCCTTTCTTTTTCAGAGGGGTGGGGTTAATTAAATTATTTTCCAGACCAGATGTGTTTTCGTAAACCCCAGTAAAGACCCTGATTTAACAGCGAGCGCTGTGATTGGACGCGGCCGATGATGTCACTCACCGCCACCACGGTCCTCCCGGGCTCGGCGTCCTCGCTCACCACGGCGGCGTACACGCCCTGGCTGAACACCGGGCTGTTGTCGTTGACGTCGGTCAGGTTGATGTTGACGGTCGCCATGTCGCTGAGAGAGGGCGTGCCGCCATCTGTGGCCTCCACCGTCAAGTAGTACTCGTGCGCGGTCTCGTAGTCCAGAGGCTCAATGACAAAGATGTCACCTACAGGCCCAGCAGATAAAGGGAGAGAGAGGGTGAGAGAGAGAGAGAGAGAGAAGGAGAATGGGTAAGAGAAGGAGAGAAGGAGGGAGAAAGAGGAGAGAAGGTGAGGAGGAGGAGGGGGGAAGTAAAGAAAAGGAGATAGAGAAGGGGAGTTGAGAGAGAAAGTGAGGGAGGAAGAGAGAAAGAGAAAGAGGAAGAGGGAGGGAGGAAGATGGGGAGAGAGAGAGTGAGTGAAAGAGGGAAATTTGGTAAAGGAAGGAGAAAGGGAGAGAGACAGCAAGGGAAATAGGAGAGAAAATGGGAGAGGGAGGTAGAGAGAGGAGAGAGAAAAAGGAGAGGAAGCGGTAGAGAGAGACAGAAAGGGAGAGGGTGGCAGACAGAGAGAGACAGAGCGCACATTATTAAGGGCTCTGTGTGTCACAGTAATCCCCGCTTCTGAGATGTCAGGGTGTTGGAGAGCTTGATAAGATTGATCTACTGTACGGGAAAATAAAACCCAAGGAGCTGAGTTGATTAGACACCGTGAGGGCCAACGGCTTAGCGTACGCTCCGTGCGTCCGGCAGGACTCTCCCTGCAGTTCATTTTCAAAGGAAAATCTGAGCTCCAGTCAGATGCGTACGTTAGCAACCCCCCGCCCCAAACGCACCGGTGTGGGGGTCGACGCGGAAGGCGCCGCGTGCTCGTTGCCGCTGACAATGGCGTAGGAGATCTCGGCGTTGGCCTCGATGTCACGGCTGGCGGCGAACACGCGCAGCACCTGGGTCCCCGGCGCCACGTCCTCGGGCACGGCCGCCACGTACTCGCGCTGCTCGAACACCGGCGGGTTGTCGTTGATGTCCAGCACGGACACCAGCACGGCGCAGGCGGCGGTCAGCCGCGGGGGGGCGCCGCGGTCCGAGGCCAGCGCCCGGAGCGCGTACACCGCCCGCGCCTCGCGGTCCAGCGGCCGCTGCAGACTCACCACCCCGCTGCGCTCGTCCACGGAGAAGGTGCCATCCGCCGAGTCCGCCAGCGAGTACAGGACCTCGCCGTTTGCACCTGGGTCAGAGAGAGAGAGAGAGGAAAATGATATCGCGCTCATTACCCCACCCGCGGCGCCGTCCCAAAACCAGACAGAGATGGATCGCAATAATAATGCTAATGCCTCTAGCAGATGCGCCGCTTGCAATTTGTCACTGGTTCTGCGTTTGTAAGGTCACAAATTCTCCCCGGTGCTCTTCCTGTGACAGTATGTTTTTACAGCCCCCCGTCACAATCGCCTGTACCAGACCCCATCTCTCCTTTAAAACTGCTTAGGTAGACTCAAGTGAATGGGGCTACACGCATTCACTTATCTTTACCGCCATTACCGCCAGCTGTAAACACCTGTGCATAAAAGGGCCTGTTGGTTTCAGCGCCGCGAACCTGAAACGCGGGTTCACACCCTGGGGAAGAGAGTTTTGGCTCTGCTTGCAGGGACGGTCGCTCCGGTCGCGATTAGCGAGGCAAAATGGAGCACAGGCGGAAAACTCTGGGAGATAACCCACATGGGAGCGCGTGTGTGTGTGGTGTGTTCCCTCTTATCGCTGGTCTGCGGCAGAACTTTCTCAGCCTCTTTGGTTCCTGTGGAATGCGACAGATAAGCTGTCCCCAAAGAGAGGCACCACTGCAGCACACAACAGCAACGCTGTGAGGAAATGCCAAATATCGGACCGCAAAATACTGTCCCACAGAAGAGCCAAGCATCAGACTGCAACATACTGCTCTACAGGAGAGCCATAGGTCACGCCGAATACTGCCTCACAAATCAGCCAAATATCAAACTGCAAAACACTGTCCTGCAGAACAGCCATAATTCAGAATGCCAAATATTGCCTCGCAAAAGAGCCAAATATCGAACTGCAAAAGAATGTCCCATAGAAGAGCCAAACACCCGACTGAACATACTGTCCTGCAGAAGAGCCAAACATCAGAATGCCAAATACTGCCCCGCAGAAGAGCCAAAGACCAAAATGCTGAGCCTATGCCACCGCACGGGGGGAAACGTGGGAGCTTTCCCCCGCAAGTGGGAAATGACTGCGTTCCAGCCGAAGGCTCGAATTACCGCGCTGAAGCGGTGAAAGGATTTGGTGACCTGAACAGGGAAACTTTGCTGAGCTGTAATCGTTCTGTCTAGTGCGCTACAGGGTGGGAGATTACCCCACTTATCTTGGCGGTGTAGACACAGCATAAGCCGGGCGGGCGTGGGGGGAGATTCACTCAGCGGCGGAGAGGAACAGACAATGGAGACGATATGATGAAATCTCACCCTCATAGCAGCCTGCCAAGGGTTCCGGCGCGGACCGACAACCAATCAATATGTAGCTTTTCCCACTGTCTCCTCAACTGCTGTGCGTGAGTTTCTCCGAGTCTGTGTACATGGTTTCTCTGTGTTTGTTGGTGTGTGTGTGTGTGTTTATGTGCATCGCCCCCACTTTAAGGGAGGGAGAAGGCTTGTGTGTGTGTGTGTGTGTGTGTGTGTGTGAGATAGAAATTTGACTGGTTGATTTAGTAGGTGGTCAAGGCAAGCTGCTACAGAATGAAAGACTGATATGGTGCCAAATCTCCCTCCACAATTACTGTTGCTGTTCTGTTTTTATTACCAACTACACAGAGCCGAAATCAACTGCCAACTAACCCCAGCCCCGTGGGTCTGGTTAAGGAGTGAATTTTCCCACCATCTGCACACTCTGCTGGTCAAATCTGTCCCGTTTCACCCCCCTGCCACACACACACGCGCAATCGCGCACACACACACACACAAGCCATCTCCCTCCCTCACAGTGGCAGACAGGTGAAGCTGCTCTCCGACAGGGCTATCAAAATGTCATTTTCCAAATGGACTTGAGACAGAACGACCCTGCAGCCACAATTGTGCTCCATCAGTTACGCTGAGCGTTTACCTGAATGGACCCGCACACCGAGGCGAGAGAGGGGGGGTTGGACAGGCTAATATATGAGCTCCTAAGAGAGCCGGACACGGGCCCCGCTGCCAGGCCCCCGCCCGAGCGGGGCCGTTATTTTCTGCCTGTTAGGAGCTGCACAGCGGCCGCTCGGCCCCGCGCCGATGCCGCCTCACATTTTCACGCCGCTGTCGCCACGGCTTCCGGGTCCGCGCCCGTGTTGCGCTGGATTTAGGGAAGCTCGAACTCGCGGTCTCGGAGGAGATCGATGCTGCACGCCTCAGAGGTTCACAGCTGTTGCTACAGACGGGACCTGATACAGTGTGCTGTAAGAGTGTTAGTACAGATGGGACGGCTGATGCAGGGTGCAGTGAGAGTGTGTTAGTATAGGCAGCACCTCTGATACAGTGTGCAGTGAGAGTGTTAGTATAGGCAGCACCTCTGATACAGTGTGCAGTGAGAGTGTGTTAGTATAGGCAGCACCTCTGATGCAGTGTGCAGTGAGAGTGTGTTAGTATAGACAGGACCTCTGATACAGGGTGCTGTGGGAGTGTGTTAGACAGGACCTCCACTGCAGTGCGCTGTCAGATTTTCACTTTAATGAAAACCCAGTGCTCTCATTTCACAAAGTGTTTCGAAATATGAGGATTTATTGGGGTGGCGGAGAGTGACGAATGGTTAAATCTGTGTTCTGTCCCATCTGAAACACCATTTACAGCATTATTTATGGCCAAAAATCACAGCATTTATGACAGATCAGGCTGATGAGATTACATCTTTCAGAAGCATCCTCAGCACTTTCAGGAAATGCAATCCGCTACAGATGCCAGAATGCTGTCATCTTTGACCGAAACACCAATTTTCACCATTATCAGTTTCTTCCCTTTCAAGTAACAGAAAGAGACATCTTTTTGGAACAGCACTTACGCCACAATCTGGATCACGAACAAGTAAAATGACAAAATTTGGCAAAGCGGTCGGTACCTTCCTGTGCGCACGGTTAACGAGCAGCGAGCGGTTAGGGAGGCTCACCCAGGTCCAGGTCCATGGCCTGCAGCCTCGCCACGAAGGTGCCGACCTCGGTGTTCTCGAACACGGTGACGGCGTAGGGGTCGGCGGCGAACTGCGGCGCGTTGTCGTTGACGTCCTCCACCGTGATGCGCACCTGAGCCTCGCAGGAGCGCCGGCCCCCGTCCAGCGCCCGCGCCGTCAGCCGGTACACCTCCGTCTCCTCCCGGTCCAGCGGGAGCAGCGTCTTCACCTCCCCTGCAGGCACACAGGGGCTCTTTCAGTACAGCCACATGGAGAAAAACCCAGGGAAAGCATCTGGACGGACCAACCTGTACTGATGGTTTGTACTGCGTATGAGGCGGCAGAGTAGCATAGTGGTTAAGGAGCAGGACTCGTAACAGAAAGGTTGCTGGTTCGATTCCCTGCTGGGGCACTGCTGTTGTACCCTTGGGCAAGGCACTTAACCCACTGTTGCCTCAGTAAATATCCAGCTGTATAAATGAGTAACATGTAAAAAATCGTAACCTATGTAAGTGGCTCTGGGTAAGAGTGTCTGCCAAATGCCAATAATGTAATGTATATCTGTATCATCACACTTTCTAACAAAATTGACACACCATTATTGGACACACCATTATTGAGGGGTCAAAAATTAGGACTGCTTCCAAATTAAACTGGTTAAATAAGGGTTAAATAAAGTCCCAACACACTAGCAAATTTGCCCTGTGAAGGAAATGTACTAGACCTGAGGGTAATTTCCTAGACAGAATTCTACTAGACGCTTTTTTACCAAAACCCTGCAATTCATTTCAATCACCGCAATCATGTAGACATGATAATTTCTAAGTAAGGCCGGCAGTGGATCACTTCTCTGAGAGAAGTCCAATGAGTGCCCTTTTAAGACCACCCACTCACTTCCTCACCACACTCCCATTCCCTTGGTAAAAGTTTTCCGCCCACGGGAAAATTACCCATTTGCCAACCGAGAGTCCAGCCCTCAGAAGGCTGCCGGCAAGGTCAAACTCAAGAACGTCAAACTCCAAACATAATGAACTGGAAAAAAAAGGTCTCCTCCACCTCCCCCTCCTGAAAGTGCTCCTGGGACAGAAAGTCTGGCTCGTCCTTCCGAATTCAAAGCGGCCCCGCTGTTCTGAGGGGGGGTGGAGGGGGGCGGAATGCCCTCCGATGGCATTTGGGCTACATGGCTGAGCGGACCCACACAGCATTTACCCCTTAATGACTGCAGGGCAAAATTCACCCAAACAATGGGCACCTTACAGAAATAAATAACTAGGTTGTATGAGAAACACAGCACAGAGCAAAATACCTGGTAGCTAAGAGCAGCTTTAGGAACAAAGGGGGTATGTATCTAGGGAGGTGCAGTGGCCAGCTTTCACAAGACTCCTCAGATAAATAGAAAATTTTGAGATCCTAATGTACAATAATCCACCTTTTCTTCCGTTCACAGAAGGAACAAAAAAATGTCCAGACACATTTAACTCACTTCAAACAGAACAGCACACTCAGACCAAACAAGCAGGCCGGCTTTCACAGTTCAAGTTCTCCTGAATCAAACATCAAAGAGTATCTGAAAGAGGCGCAAAATTGTTTTTGTTCATCGGTAGTTCAAATGCTGTGATAAAGCCTCCCTCTGGTATTGTTGATTTGTGACGTGCAGGGTTTTGCTGAGTAGAGGCCGAACTGACAGTAGATGTTTAACTCCTTTATGAAGTGCGACAGTGACTGTGACACTAAGAGCAGGCAGAATTTGGACCGGTCCGCTGTGGTTACTGAAGTGTCTGCTCCCTCCACCAGCAGAACCCAGGCAAAGAGTCGCAACTCCTTGGCTGACCTACTGATCTCGTGAATTTCTCCTCCCATAGGACATATTGTGTCATCACAGCCAAATTAGGGCAATTTAGGAAGTAGAACTGGAAGTTCACACAGGACAATACAGACCTTTGGAAACACGATGTTTCTGCCAGATAGTGGAGGATATCAGAGAGTACTGGAGGAGTACTGGCAGTGCAAGCAGGTTGGTCTGTTGTGTTATTAATGCATGTGGTGGAAATCAGTGCTTGTGTCAGTTGCTGGGTGAAGGGAGTGAGAGGCCATACCATCACCTAACAAAGGGGTGGGGTGGAGCAGGGATTCATTTAGAATAGAATTACACCAATAATTAAATCATTTAAACATGACACACTGAAGTGCATGTGCAGGTGTGTGTGTGTGTGTGCGTGCACGTGTGTGTGTAGGGTGTACTAGGCTTCATTCACGCAGCACCTCATTCCAGTTCTGAATTCCCCTTTCTGCTCATTATGAGGTCAAGTTTGCACACAGTTCAGTTACAAAAGGGAGCAGCGACAGCCTCCGGTCTCAGGAGGAGCAGGTAGCAGACGCAGTAGTTAGTGCCAGTAATGAGCGTTGCCCTGAGTGTGCGACCGGGAGTCCCTGCTGACGGCCGTGGGCTGTGCAGGGGCTGACTGTGTCAGTTACACACAGCACTTCCAGAACTCCATCCACGCTCACTGGCAACATGTTCCGCATTAAAGACTCCGGAACCGTGGCTCTGATTGCTTTGTGACGTCACTGAGACCGCAGGGCCTACGAGAAGCCCCGCGCCCACAGCCACAATGTTTACACTCAGCCCTCGTGCGAGTACAACTGTTACCTCACGCCAGCCAGCTTCTGGAAACGAGAGAGGCTTCTGTCCTTTCCAAACACAGACAGAGCTCACAAAGCACAGCGGGCTAATGTAACGCCCGGGCTTATCAGCCTAGCGCGGTTTTCAAGAACTGCTTGTGGAGCCAGAAGAGTGTGTGGGCGTGCGTCTGTGTGCACATGAAACCGGAGAGAGTGGTGCGGGTGGATATGTGCGCGTGTTTAAGATCCAACGACAGAAATCTGCCCTTTACAGGTCTATGTCACGTAACCATTGTTTGAGCTGCGTGTAAAGTCGAGGATCTGAGAACGACGAACGGCACATTAAAAATAAACACGGCACCGGCGGTATGACGCACTGATCCGGGCGCTGCGTACCCGTGTCTGCGTCTATGCTGAAGCTCTCTGACCCGACGCCGTGCAGCTTGTAGGTGATGTGGGCGTTGGAGCGAATGTCAGCGTCTGTCGCGGAGACCTGGAGGATCAGTTTACCGGCAGGGGCGTCCTCAGGAACAGCTTCTGCATAAAGGGCCTGCGGGGAGGGGGGAGGGAGACAGAGGGGAGGGAAGGGGGGAGTTGTCACCAATCAGGGAATACAGCTGTTACACGTGTACTTCAAAAAGAACAGCAGATGCAAGCTTAAGTGTGAGCACCTGCACGAAAAGCATTCCCAGCGCAAGTTACTGTCAGAGCAGCTGAAAGGATTTCACTGCAGTGCTGAGACTCAGTAATATGGCAGGGTGGTTGAGGAGCTACCTCATATTAACAAGGTCACACATTCAAAACTCAGGCAGGGCGCTGATGCTGTAACCTGCCTCAGTAAATACCCAGCTGTATAAATAGATTGTTTACCTTTCAGAAACATGAAAGCTTAACAAGTCTCCCTGAATAAGGATATTATGTGGGAGGCATACAAATAATAACCATTTTACACTTTTCTTCCAACTTTCATATGACCTGCAACAAAATAATAACAACACAGACAGTTTGTGCAGATCAAGGCTCCCAGACAGCCAGGTAAGCCCTCTGCAGAAAACGCATGCTGGCATCTGGGAACGTACCTTTTCACAAACCGGGCTGTTGTCATTGGCATCCAGGACCTTCACCTCCACGACCGCCTTGGCCACGAAGGTGCCGTCGGTGGCGGTGATGTTGAGCAGGTAATTATCCCTCTCCTCACGGTCCAGGGGCTTCCGCACAGACACCTTCCACTCGTTCTGAGCGTGCTCTATGGCGAACTGGCCTAGAGGATCTCCCCCTGAAAGAGACCATGGGGAAAACATCACTCAGGTTCAGTAACAGAGAACATACGTATTTAATTTTTAAAAAAACTTCTGGTAAATATTACAATTATCTGTTTACTCTCATTCACCAAGAGTGAGCTCAAAAACAACAAAGGTTACATAATATGCACAGAAGATCTGCAAGTTTAAAACGTGAAGTAATGTTTGACTGTCAGACAACTTCAGGTGCCTCTCTGTAGCTCCAAGGAAGATCAACATTGTCTGGACACGATGCTAAAAATACATCGAACCACCTTCAGACTTGTACTCATATGAGCGTACCAACACAAATGACATTTCCTTTTTGCTTATTTCCCAAAAAGAAGGCTATTTGGTGAGACTTGCTACAGAAAAACACACTGCAACCACAGTGAGAAAACTAATTATCGTTTCTCCAGATATTAAACTTGGCATCATCCTTCACACAAGTTAATTAGCACTAGGGGTTGTGCATTTCCCAAGTCAGTGGAAAACTGTTATTGAGATAATTATACCGTTCGTTTTATTTTTTTCAAATGACCCAAATATTTGACTGGAGCTTTCAATTTAGCTAATTCAAAGACTGTTTAGAGATTAAAGAACATTTCATGGAGACTCTTTTTCAATTACTGTAAATGTGTGCGTATGTGGGTAGTATCTCCACATTGACTGATGTAAGTGTGTGAGCAGAAGGGCTGACTGACCTGTGATGAAGTAGTTGACCTGCTTGTTGATTGGCTCGGAGTCTGCGTCGCTGGTGCTGAGGATGGCGATGACCCCGCTTGGCGGCGGGTCGTCCTCGCTCACCGTCCCCTTGTAGATTTCGGCCGTGAAGCGCGGCGGGTTGTCGTTCACGTCCGCCACCGTCACCTCCACTCTGGTGCGAGCGACCAGCTGCGTCTTCTCCCCGCGGTCGGACGCCACCACCGCCACCGTGTGCCGGCTGCGCTCCTCGCGGTCCAGCTCCTTCAGGGTGGTGAGCCAGCCCGTCTCGCTGTTGATGGTGAACAGCTCCAGAACCTCCTCCGACTCCTGGTTCTGGTCCAGGCTGTAGACCACCTGGCCATTGGTCCCGGAGTCCAGGTCTGTGGCCTTCACCTGGATCACGGAGGTACCTCCCGGCAGGTTCTCCACCACGACGGCCTGGTAAGGGTCGGACTCGAAAGCAGGGCGGTTGTCGTTGACGTCCTTCACCTGTATGCTGATGTCGGCGGCAGACACCACCTCTGCGCCATTGTGGGAACTCTGCGCCAAAAGCGCGAGCTGGTACCACTTGGTCGTCTCGTGATCGAGGTTCTTCTCCAGCTTCAGCCTGCCCGTGTCCCGGTCGATGACGAACACCTCATCCTGGTTACTCTCCGGCGTGTTCCCTTTGACCAGGCTGTAGAAGACGGGCTGGTCACTGTCGGCCTGGATGACGTCGATCTCCGATCCCACCGGGAGGTCTTCAGCGATGGCATACCTGTAGTGTGGCTCGATGAATTTGGGCACTGGCACCTCTGGGGCCAGAATTCGGATGTAAACCGGCACGACTGACTGTTTGGATGGATTCCCACCGTCCTTGGCCCTAACGAAGAAGGAGTAGAGGTCATCCTCCAGCCCGATGAGGCTTTCTTTCGTCACAATGACACCGCTGAAAGGGTGGATCTCGAAGTTTTCCACCACATTTTCAACATCCGCTTCGATGGCGTATGTGATGTCCGCATTGCTTCCTTCATCCACGTCCGATGCGCCTATTCTGACGACCGTAGTTCCTCTTGGGACGTCTGAGGCCACATTAACCCTGTATTCCGCTGCTCTGAACTGGGGAGCATTGTCATTGACGTCGGTCAGAATGACATTGATGGTGCAGAAGCCCACCTTTCCCCCTCCATCTTTTGCCATCAAGCTTATGGGGATCACCTTCTCAATTACATTCTCACGGTCCAGGCTCTCAAGGGTGTGTATTTCCCCATCTTCGTTGACAGAAAACTTGTCTCTTGCGATGTCGTTCACAATGTGGTATGTCACTTCTCCGTAGGTGCCGGAGTCTTCGTCGGTGGCTTTGGCTTCTGCGACAAGGGTACCTACCGGAGAGTTCTCCACGAGTTCCACCACGTAATCGATCTGAGGGAAGGCCGGGCTGTGGAAGTTCGCACCGATGACCGTGACTCTGACGGTGGCTGAGCTCCTGAACACGCCATCAGACACAGACACGTTGAGGTTGTAAAACGGCTCCATGTGCGGCTTGCGGTGGTTGGAGATGGTGATCGCTCCGGTCTTGCGGTCGATGGAGAAGTTCTGGTCCTCGTTCCCGGAGAGAAGGGAGAACTCCAGCTTCCCAGCGTCGGAGCTGTCCGCGTCCGAGGCCTGGACGTGCGTGACAAAGTGCCCGCGAGGGGCGAGCTCGCTGACGCTGGCCTCGTACAGCCGCTGTGCGAAGACCGGGGGGTTGTCGTTCAGGTCGGTCACGTCGATGAGCACCGTGACATCGCTGGAAAGGGCGGGGACTCCTCCGTCCACAGCCCTCACGGTCAGGGTGTGCCGCGGTCTTTCTTCATGGTCCAGCATGCGAGCGGTCCAGATGACCCCGCTGCCGCGGTCAATGCTGAAGTATTCTGCATTCCCGTCCGCGTCCTCCAACAGCTGGTAAAACAGCACCTTGCTGTTGCCCGAGTCAGAGTCTGTGGCTGTCACTTGCAGCACGGAGGTGCCGATGACAGAGGCTTCCGAGAGGCTGGCGTTGTAGACCTTGGCCTGAAACACCGGGGCATTGTCATTGACGTCTTCCAAAATGACGTCGACAAAAACCTCAGAGTGGGCCCCGGTCAGCGAGTCAGTCGCTCTGACACTCAGCTTGTAGGCAGGGTGCGTTTCGAAATCCAGCGGCTGAACTACATGCACAACTCCTGTGTTGAAGTTTATGGAAAACTGGCTTAGAGGGTCTCCTTCTGAGATGGTATACACTATACGGGGGCCCTCAGAGTCATTAGCCTGAACGTGCACAACAGGCGTGTGCAACTGTATGTTCTCTGGGATCTCGATGCTATAGAAGGGCCTTTCGAACACCGGTACTGCCTTGTTCACCACCGTAATGGGCACTTCCACCTCTGCTGAACGGGGTGGATCTCCTCCGTCTTTAGCTACGACATTAATGACAAACTCCGTGTTCAGGGTGTCCCTCTCAAATGGCTTCTTCAGAGAAATTTCCCCTGCGGGACTAATCTGGAAGTACTCATGGTGCTCTTTCAGGTGGTAGTGGATCTCTGCGTTTTTACCCGCGTCCTTGTCCACAGCAGTCACCTGCCTGATGGCTTGGCCCACCTCAGCGTCCATCTGAACCAGCGCGTGATAGGGCAAGTTGACAAACATGGGCGAGTTGTCGTTCTCGTCCTCGACGGCCACCACCACGACAACATGGGCAAGCCCAGCTGACCTATCCTCCTTTGTCACCTCCACAACTATGTCGAACGCATCTTGTTCCTCGCGGTCGAACGGGATACCCGTGGTGGAGAGCACACCAGAGGTGCGGCTGATCTGGAACCTTCTGTCGGGATTCAGGATGGTGTAAAACAGAGGCTCGTTCACCTGGTTCCCCACAGTGGCAATGACTGCCAGAGTTTTCTTCTCGACTAGGTTTTCCTTAACAGAGGCAATGTACGAGTCCTGGGTGAACTTCAGACTGCTGTCTTTGTTCTCCCGGACATTTATTTTTACAGAAGCTGTATTGGCAAACCTTCCGTCTGAGACTCTCACCCTCAGTTCATACCTGCTTCTCAGCTGGGTGACGTTCTGAACGAAAATGGCACCCGAGTTGGGGTCCATCTTGAACTTGTCTCCAATGTTGCCCTCAGAAATGGAGAAGATGAGCTTGGCGTTGGAGCCGGAGTCGGCGTCCGTGGCGTTGACCTCCATCACTTTCACCCCCTTGTACGTTGGCACTATGAGGGAGGCCTCGTACAGCTCCTTGCTGAACTGCGGGGCGCAGTCGTTGACGTCGATCACTTGGATGGTCACGTTGGCGGCCACCTCGGCGAACAGGCGCGGCGATCCCATGTCGTGGACTTGCACAGTGAAGCGGAAGACACTCCTCTGCTCGTAGTCCAGGGTAGTGGTTGTCCGGATGGCCCCGGTGCTAGAGTCTATGGCAAAATAATTGTGGGCGTAGGGCTCGACGATGTGGTAGACCAGCATGGCGTTGGTGTCTCTGTCTGCGTCAGAGGCGCGGATGACCAGCGGGGTGTTGTCTTTGGTCAGAACCACGCTGTTGACCGGGGCCGCCTCGCTGACCGCCCCTGTGAACTCGGCCTGGGTGAAGACGGGGGCGTTGTCGTTCTCGTCCTTCAGGTGGACCACCAGCGTAGCATTGCTTACCAGCCCCGCCATGTTGGTGCCCTGCACGGTCAGCCTGTACGACGGCAGCATCTCGTAGTCCAGGCCCCTCTGGGTGACCACCACACCCGAGTTGGGGTTGACGTCGAAGGCGCCGTCCACGTTCCCGTCCTTGATCTGGTAGAAGATGGAGGACTGGCTGGACGCTGTAATCAGGCTCACGAAGCTCCCCACGGGGGCCGTTTCGCTGACCTCGGCGGAGAACTCCTTCTCGGTGAACCTGGGCGCCGCGTTATCGGACACGGTGACGTCGATGTGGACGGTCGTCGTGGCGCTCAGTGGGGGCGTTCCCTTGTCTGACGCTTTCACGGTCAGCTCAAAGTGGTTCTTGCTGTTGCGATCCAGCTCCTTTGCCACAGTTACAGTTCCCAGGACCGGATCGATGGCAAATGAATTTGCAACATTTCCTGTTATAACAAATAAATGAAGAAAAAAAAAAACAAGAAAATGATTAATGACCACATTAATACAGACATTGATTTTCAATCCAAAGGAAAACATGTGCATCTCGTAGATTAAAACCTAGGTGTAGCTTCTGCTTCATAATGCCTGCAAATTAAATTAAAACCATGACCATATTGGAAGAACAGTCATAACTAAAAGCTCCCATAATTCTTTTTCATGTGGTAGTGTCTGCAGATTAACATTTTAAACCATCACACAATAATGCCCTACTGTCACTTAACACATCCTAACTACAAAAGCAATTAAAAGCTTTTACATCGCAAAGACCTGAAACTAATCAGTGGCAGTTTGAAATGCAGCTGTTCTCCCGGTCCCGGTCTTGGATCTGAACAAAGCCATTCTCCAGCCACTCTGTCCCAATTAGCTACAGTCATTTCAATCATCTCAGAAATGCGTGTCCCGGACAGAACCGCAGCAGGAGAATCCGAGCCGTCCGCCCCTGTCGCGATTGTGTATCTAAGAGACAATGGTGGGAAAGCACGGGGCTGCTTCCTGTGGACTCCTACGGGCCTCGGATGGTCCTGCCGTTGTGTCACCGTGCCAGGGCATCCTTGCACTCCGTGTCAAAAGTGTCATTCATGATGTTGGCTCTGTGGGACGGGAGCTATGGAGGACCTCTGGTTGACAGGCGGGCATTTCTGCGGACTGCCCGCTCAACTTTCCGACATGCCGCCCAACAATGCCTGGCATTATGAGGGCCGCATGGGTCAACAAGTGTGGAATTCTGGGAATGGATGACAGTGCTGTGTGCGGTTTGTGTGTGTGCGTGTGTGCGCGCGTCCTTGCTGAGGAGTACCTGACTCTATGCTGTAATGGATCTCGGCGTTGGCGCCCTTGTCCTTGTCCAGGGCGGTGACCTGCAGCACGGCCGTGCCCACGGCGGCCGACTCAAACACGCGGCCCCTGTAGGGGGCGCCGGTGAACCAGGGCTCGTTGTCGTTGGCGTCTTCGACGTTGACGATGACTCTGACCAAGTTGCGCTTCACCGGAATGTCTTGATCTCGGACCTACACAAATTACACAAAGGCATATCAGCAGTGCACCAGAGGATTTCTTTTTTTTCAGTTGCATAATTTGTATGGAATGCATTTCACCACCCACTGAAACCATGGAGAATGGAAAAAAAACAACAACAAACCAAAATAAATCAGATATGAAGCGCTGTTGCTGAGTGTCTGATCAAACAGCAGACAAAACAACCGATACGCTCGTCTCTACTCCAGTGAGCCTTCGCTGATGTAACCGCTGGAATGGCTCAGAGGGTCGGGCGGGGCGCGGCCGTACCATGACGGTCAGGATGTGCCTGTGCATGGTCTCGTGGTCCAGCCGCTCGGCCGTGTACAGCAGGCCCGTGCCCGGGTCCAGCCGGAACTTGCGCAGGCTGAACGGGTCGGTGCTGCTCAGCAGGGTGAAGGTCAGCTTGTTCTTCTCGTCCTGGTCGGTGGCGCCGATCCGCAGCACCTCCGTCTCCGGGGGCGTGTCCTCGGGGATGCTGATCTCGTAGCGGGGCTGGGAGAACTGCGGCCGGTGGTTGTTGGTATCAATCACCCGGATGTGCACCTGTCGGCGGGGGCAGAGAGCAAACCATCAGCACCCGAAAGATCGCCAATCCAAGGCTGCGTCTGTGCAGACAGCACGAGCACTTACATTACATTACATTACTGGCATTTAGCAGACGCTCTTACCCAGAGCGACTTACATCAGTTACAATGTTATCCATTTATACAGGTCGATATTTACTGAGGCAATTTGGGGTTAAGTACCTTGCCCAAGGGTACAACAGCAGTGCCCCGGCAACCTTTTGGTCACGAGTCCTGCTCCATAAGCACTATGCTACACTGCCACTTCAAGCAAAACCGCACTGCTCGGCTCCAACGTTATTCTCAAACAAGTATTACGTAAAGCAAACACTTCTCACACGTCCAAGGGAGTGAGAAGGAGGGGGGATGTGCTGTTCATTTTTGTGGGGAACACATAGTAAGATTCAGTCGTCCCTTGCGAAACGTCTCTGTCTATAAATGCAGTCTCTGTAAACTGAGATTAATTAGTGTCTGGCTGTCCTTACTTGCAAGCCTTTTGAACAGTTTCTCACGGATAGACCTTGCTGCTCACTCTTAAAAGAGCAACTATTCCAGCATCGACAAAAGGTGTAAAAAAGGACAGTTTTCTCGGTTTAGACACGCACAACAAATGTTGTCTTGAGAAATGGATCTTCGAGCCACTCCTCTGAGTACTTCATAAGGACCACTTCTCCAGAGACTAACTTAATGATCATTTCTGTCAGCAGAAACTATTCAAAAAACATATGTTAGCAAAAGCTATTTTTACACAGCAAGCTGCCAAACCCTAATGATGTTAAGTGTATCTCAAAAGGAACATTAACTCACAAGTGAACTGTGATAAAGCAAAACACACAAACACTATGGCCTTGGGGGGACAGTCGAATGAAAAAATATATACAATTAACACCTTATTTAAAAAACTACAGGCTTTTCATGAAAAAATTATGAAGCAAAGCTGCACTGTGAACACAGGTTGTCTGCCAAGTTACAACCAGGAGGAGAATGTCACATGAAGACCTCAACACTGCCCCCTTTCAGCAGTTAACACTGGAGAACAAACGGGAAGACAGAGCGGGTAGTACCAACAACAGGCACCAGGGGGCACTACTCCACATTGCGTTCACTCTATCATTTGCAAACACCTTTTTTAATGAACTCATGGCACATCTTACTCAGTGATACAACAGCAGTCTAGTCTGGGATTTGAACCTGTAATATTCTGGTCAGAGCACCAGTTCCCTGACCGCAACTTAATTCCCAAGTTCGTGATTTTGCCACCAGATTTAAAACTTTTACAGCATCCTAGTAATGTGTACATGTTTTACATTTACAATTTTGTCATTGAGCGGACATTCTTAACCACAGCTACTTACACAGGTTTCAGTTTTACATGTTATCCATTTATACAGCTGGATATTTACTGAGGCAATTCTGTCTTAAGTACCTTGCCCAAGGGTACAACAGCAGTGTCCCTACCAGGGAATTGAACCAGAACTGAACCAGAACTGAACTCCTTACCCACTATGCCACACTGCTGCCTACAATGCCTACAACTACAGACAATGTTCGTGTCACTTCATTTATCTTTACCAAATAATGCAAAAAATAAATAAATGACACTCTGATGGTACAAATGCATGTACTGTATGCCTTTCTTGTGTCACTGCCACAAAAGGAAGAAAGCAGGCAGGAAAGAAGCTGCAGTAGCCCCTCGATTACCGCCACCGACAGCGCTTGTGTTTACACAGAGGCAGCCTCTGCAGGGTGAGGCGGTGACGCTCTGAAGTCTCCGCTGTTATATGCAGCCGCCTGCTCCAAGAAACAGAAATAGAACGATCTGGGTCGAAGGAAAAGCAGGCCTCATCCTGCTCTCCCAGGCACTCAAGCCGGGGATTTCCACAGTCTGCCGGTGGAAGGCATACGCACCCCTGCGCTAGCCCCCCCCCCTCCCCAAGGAACGTTACTCGGGGACGCCCGCTTAGCGTGACGATATAGAGCCGGCTCGCCCGCCGGCCGGACCCCCCGTCACAAATCCCCTTTCTTCCCCCGATAGCCTGTTTCATGGAAAACCAGACGTCGCCGTCATGACTCCCAGAGGACGGAGCGCAGCTACGCTCCTACCAGCTCCTACCGGGGGGCTGTACTGCACAATGACACCCCATCTGTGCGACCACCGATAGCAGAGCCCGGGGTGCCGAGAGCCGCATAGGCGCGGTGCTGACAACGTCTAAACAACACAAGCGCAAGTGGCCCACCACAATCTGCCATGTGTGTCCAAACGCACCAAATGCTCAAAGGAAAAGCAAGTTTGTCACGCTCCCCAACCCCCCCGATCTGCTGCCTGCGGGGGTACAGAGCCGACCGTATGAGAGACAGAAGAATCTCCAGCGCAACAGCAGACAGCAACACAACCAGCACTGCCACAGCACACTGGGGAAAGAGCCAGACTGCCATTTTAGGCTCTCAGAGATGTCCTTATTTGAGACTGCTTTCCACTGTGAGAAAAAAAATGTACAGAGGGAGAGAGAGGGGTAAAAACTAAAAATGGACAAGGAAAAGAAAAAGAAAGAGAACGACAGGGAGAGACAGAGAGAGAGAGAGATGGAAAGGCAGAGAGAGAGAATGAAAGGCAGACAGAGAGACTGAAAGAGAAACGGACAGCAGAACAGAACAGAGGGAGGGAGAGAGTTGGGCATAAGACAGAAAATAGACAGAGAAGATACTGAGGAAAGCAAAATGAGACTGCTTTCCACTGTGACAAAAATGGACAGAGGGGGAAAGAGAGGGGAAAGAGCTAAAACAGACAGAGAAAAGAGAAAGTAAGAGACCAAAAGGCACAGAGGCAAAGAGAGAGAGAGAGACGGAGAACAGGGAATGAAAGCGGAACAGACACGGGACAGCAAAACAGAGGGGAGAGAGCTGAGCATGAGACAGGGAACTGAGAGACAGAGAAGATACTGAGGAGAGCAAAATGGACAAGCAGGCAAGCAGAAACAGGGAGAGGGAGGGAAAGCAAAACCTAGAGACAGAGAGAGGGGGAGAGAGAGAGAGAGGGAGAGGGAGAGGGGCCCAGCAGAGGAGCAGCTCATGCCTGCATTACAGCAGTTCTGCAGGGACGGTATCCAGGGCCGGGGGTCCAGGCGGCTTGGCAGGGAGCCTGGATGTGAGGTGCCCGCTGTGGAATGCGCAGAGGTATCGGCTGACCCCAGATGCGCACCACCCCGGAGCCAGGGGGGCGATCCTGCCCCTCTGGAATGCGACCTGATAAACGCCCTTTCCCCCCGACTGCCAAAAGGCACATCGATGTCATCACGATCGCACCCCGGTCCCATCCCGTCCTGTCCTCCGAAAGCGCCCCCGCCACGCTGAACTGAAATGAACCGCTGGCTCCGATCAGAGGCCCGGCACTCACAGGTCTCCCCGCAACCACCCCCCAATCAATCCAATATGAAGCCTGTGACAAGGTTACACATTCACCAGACTATGTGCAATACCACTTGCCAGGTGGCAGATTTGGGCCAATAATATACTACACACACACCTTCTTCGCCTGACATTGCACATGAACTCGGATAATTTGAGTATGTGAAGGATCTGGTTGACGGACCGATACGAGGTCGTGCAGATCTTTTTCTCCCTCCTCTTTCTTTTCGTACAGCCCCCCTTTTTTTTTGCACCAGTCTATTCATAATCGTCCATAAATTCAATATCTGTCAAATGTGCTTCTTTTGATGGAGGAGAAAGAAAATGTGTCCTGGCATGTGTAATGTGGGCGGCGGGCCCGGGCGCCCGGTGCAGATGGCACACCAGGCCGATTGGAAAAACAGATAAAGCGCTGGAAGAGCTCCACGAGGTTCTCTCCATAACGGACAGATCTAATACGGCAGAACGCTGAATTTGATTAAACTTCCCCCCTCCGCTTTCCGGCGCAGACGCAAACGGCGTGTTATTACAAAAATAATTTTGCATCTCGAGCCATAATCTGCCGGGGTTTTACAGGCTCTTCGGTAGCAGGCTGTTCCCATAGCGAATGCCATTCGGATGCGATGGGGGGGAAAAAAATAGACGTGTATTTTCTTTTGACTCGCTATCGGTATATTCACAGGAAAGCTGAAAAGCTTATTCCCTCGAAAATGGATGGTATTTTCACCAAGCAAGTGAATTTGAGAACACCACAATAAAACCATGCACTACAATCACACAGAGATCTCAGGGCAGCGTGTGAAATCAAAATGAGAAAGGTATATGTTGAATACAGTGTATTGGTGTTGCTGTAGGCTATCAAACCAGTGACCAGATAACAACCCCACCGTATATGCTCTTGTTTGGAAGATTCACATCTGAATTTTCTAAATCTAAAGGCTAGTATTCCATTATTTTGGGGAAGCTGTATAAAAATAGCATTAAATTCAGATTTGGGAAGGCAGCTGAGGCAAGGCTTTCGAGAAATCCAACACCACTGTATCGGTGGGCGTTGATGTTCTTCTGAAGGTGGGAAAATGCTGTCCTGTCAGTACGCTTCCCGTATTTGAGCCGCATATAAACACGACAATGAGGGGAAGTTTTCAAGCTTTTTCTGCTGGAGACCACTTATCGCCAACAGTGGCTAAAAGTCTTTCTTTATTCAGAATTTCAGTTCCAGATACAGTGAGACTCAATGCAGGCTGTTTGTTCTGGGTTCATTTATCTAACGCGTATGTCGAAAGCCAGTCACAGTGCATACTGAGCAGCACAAGCAGATTTTAATTTTTACTGATATTCCACTGGAGCTGGAATTTAAACAAGACTACAAAGAAGCTGATGTGGGTATAAAAAATCCTTTTAGTCTAAATCATATTTAATTGTCAATGGTGAGTTCAAAGCGGACTTCTTTCCGAAAGGCCAAATATTTGAACTGGTTTCCTTTCATAAACATCAGCGTATGTTAATAAAGGGATAATACGAAAGCGACGAAAGGAACAAACTGTATTTACAAAACTGTAGCGCACCTGCGTCCGGACCAATGGAGAGTACAATAGGGCAAAGGTGCCCTCCGCACACTGCTCCTCCAAGCATTAATAAAGCGAAACAAAAATAATGAAATAAATGCCAAGATGAATAAATACCAAGATGAATCATCCACTCTGAAGCAGATGCTTTTGTGAAGTAAGCCACTCCACTGCGGCAGCTACGCACTTCACCTCTGAACCACTGTGCAAGGCCGCAGAGAGAGGCAGACCCCCCCGCCATGCCCCGAACACTGTGCCACTCCACTGTGTTCCGTTTGGACTGGGTGGGTCTCCGTGGAGCAGCAGCAGAGCAGTGCCGACCTGCAGCTGGGTCCTGCCCACCCCTCCACAGGTGGGACACGCTTCGGCTTACCCCTTGCGCGGCGCACACAGGTGCGGCCGCTGCCGCAAACCCCCAGCTGTGTGCGCGTACCGCCCGAAACGCGCAGGGCGTGAAACTGCAGGCCCTTCAGGCGGGCCCCAGATGAGGGCGTCTGCCTGGCAAACAGCGCCGTTATTAATGTAAACACCCCGGCGGAGGAGCCCGGAGATGGAGGGCTTGTTTACACGGAGGCCCGTGTTTTAAAAACGTGAGACCCCCGCGCAGAAATCGCAGGCCAGACAGCCGAAATAAATACACCCGCTGCCGCTGCTCCACAGCTGGGACGTGTCCAGTCCCATGCCCAGGAGGCCCCACAAAAAGCTGTCAGATTAACAAGTGCTGACTTAAAGCACACAGCATCTTTCCACTGCCTATAACACAACTAACTGTTCTTCCGTCATTCTTTTAATTTTTGTTACTTCTCCAGAAAAAAATAATAATAATCAGTAACACCAGATTTGTTCATCAGGCAAGTTTCATCTGGCCACTTCATATAAACTGCTGTCTCATCGCTTTGACGATGTCACTGAGCATGTCGGTTTACACAAACATTGCAGTTTCTTGAAACCGGATTGTGATAAATTGCGCCTAGAAACAAAACATCTTTTGATCCACATAACAGGAAGTAACTGTACTTGAATGAAAGCCCGGCTATATATCATGTCCTTCAAACACTCATTGTGAAGGAAATCTGTCTTTTCCTTTGTTACTGAAGGGAGTATTACAGTGCTGATTCAATACAAGTACTCAGGACTGTGCAATCAGACAACAAACTTCACAAAAAATGACACTACACTACAGGTTTTTTTTAGTCTCCAAAATGTTCTAAATGCGGTAGTATGCAACACTTACATTTAAACATCCACTACAGTTTTAGAAACTGTCACCTTTTTGTTACTTTCAGGGACTGCTGAACTCGTGACAATACTCTAACAATGAAAATATAAGCCTGCTTAAATTAATTACACACTTAATCTACTTTATATTAAGAGCAAATCTCCATAGTGATTGCACTGAATTCCTTAATTAGGATCACCGTCTTCCAAGTTGCAGATTGTCTGATTTGACAAACCTGCCTGAATAGAGCATACAAAATCACTGATTGTATTGGCCTGATAATTCCAGTCCCATCCAGCCCGGTCCACAGGCCTCAGGAATAAGGCATGGAAAGACTTCTCACGTAACAGACAAAATGACTCACTGGAGAACAAGGGAGGAACATCAATATGTACGTTGCGCACTGACTCATCTGGAAGATGTGTCTAACCCTCGATCCAACAGAAAGGTATTGACAGGAAGAACAGAAATGCTGACAAACTAAGGGGTTTTCCCAGCTGGTTTACTTGAATAGCCATTTCTTGTTAACTTGACGAGATGCCGAATTTAGCACAACCAATCAAAGGATGTCCATCCAGAGAATGGTCTCACAAGTTACACTTTGATTATTTTGTAAACCACGCACCTTTTTTCCTTTCTTCCCTTGCCAAATGTCCGCAGCTTTTTCGTAACGAGCCCGTTCCCGCTACGCGGGGCCCCCCGAACGTCTGCGGAGAGACCCGCCGCAAATTCCACTTTCCATAAACATTTCATTAGCAATTCAATTACCTGGGTGCTGATAGATTTGGTTCCATCTGTTGCCTCCACTGTCAGGTTGTAATTTGATTTCTGCTCCGCGTCGAGGGGTCTGGCCACGATGATGGTGCCGCTGCCCTTGCCCACGTCAAAGCGGCTGTCATGGTTCCCACCTGGTTTTTTACAATGACAATTGACAGGAGATTAAAAGGGACATCATCGCCCCCTCAGCGACGGGACGGCTAAGGTAACACCTACTCCTCACCTGGCTGACTGGGCGTCTCTCAGCCCTGCTTATTCTGAACCATGTTACCCACGACAGCATACATCAAACTAGCAGGCGATGACACACAAGCACCACGACAGCCGTTTAAATTAAGGAAATGCACGGCCGCAAATATCTTTGTAAACGTCGATCATTTTTCTACATGCATGATATGACATGAAATGGTATGACACGCATAAAAAAAAACACGTGCACATGTACACATTTATGCATGAAAGCATGTTTAACATGTTTAATTATTAAAATTCTGCTCTGTTCTGCTCTGTCTATAGAAATACATCAAATAATGAACACCACACGATCACAGACATCATCACCACAGATCTCATAATGCACCAGACCAGCAAATTAGGAGATCTCAGCAGATACCTTCTGCTGTACAGTTCAGGTCACAAGCCATCTGAACGATGTAAAACACTTCTTTAGCTTGTGTGTCTCCTTGGCAATCCAAAGAAACAAACCAACAGAACATTCCAAAAGAAACGAAGAGTGGAAAAAGCAGAGAATAGGAAAAAAAGAGAGATTTTTGTCAGTTAAAAGGGAGGGTAGGTTAGACAGGGGGGAGAAAGACAAGTCTCAAGGAGAAGAGCGAAACAACACCAGTGCCATCACACCATGCAAAGAAAGCCACTACAAGAGGTTGGACTAGCAGTGTTTAAGAAGAGCGTTTCAGTCATGTACAAACTCGCACATTTATCAAACAGGACAATGTGCTGCGAAGGGAGAATCTCGCTTTGTTCAGTTTCAAGCTCACATCCTGTCTGGGATCGCAGCACCCTTTCCCTACAGGAACGGGTGCGCCCGGGTGGGCTCCACTACCTGTGATCTCGAACCAGACGGGCGAGTCGGTGGGCTCGGTGGTGATGACCCCCACCATGTGGGCCACCGGGTCGCCCTCCATGACAGAGAAGGAGAAGGACGACTCGTCGAAGGCCAGCGGCCGGGAGGAGGGCTCGGGTTTCGGGATCCACTCAATGTGCAGCCGGCAGGTCGATGACTTCTGGGGCCGGCCGTTGTCCACCGCTTTGATCTGCGACGGGCCAAGGGCAGGGTTAACGGGTCAGCATGCGCAACATCACAGGAGCTTGCAACATCTGTAACCCCTCCAAACACAGACGATACCGGATAGCACTGTGTAGGCTTATCAGCTCTGACTGTGTGCTTATAACTCGGGCCCTTTTATAGCCCGATGCTTTATCACTAATGGGTTACTGGCTATTCTGAAAACAAGGCTACATGCACATTGCTATGGTGGCCTTAAGAAGCACTCCAGATAAGGCCAGACAACCGAACAGACACGACACCACTCGAGACATGCTTACGGTGAGAATGTCATACTCCCCGGCCGAGGAGAACTTTTTGGAGGACACCAGGCCTGTTTTGGGCTCGATGAAGAATTTGCCGTGCTCGTCTCCCTCCTCGATGCTGTAGGAGATCTCGGCGTTGGGGCCCTCGTCGCGGTCGGAGGCAATCACCCTGTACACGGGGTCCCGCCTGGCCAGCCTCTCCCTCTCCGGCTTCTCGCGCTCCGGCAGTTTGATCTTGTAGATCTTCTCCAGGAACTGCGGCCGGTTGTCGTTCTCGTCCAGCACCTTCACTATCACCCTGACGCTGGTGGACTTGGCCGGGACGCCGTGGTCTGTGACCGTGATCTGCGGGGGGGGAGAAGCGATATCCGCTCAGGGCCGGGCTGATAAGCTACCCAAACAAGCTCACGTTTCAGCAGACACTGACATATTCTCCAAGTGTTCCAACACACATCACAATATACAACATGCTTTCCTACAGGAACCACAGTAATATACACAATAATAACCACAGTAGTATACAATATACACAACGCTTTCCTACAGAAACCACAGTAATAAACAATATACATGACGTTTTCCTATAGGAACCACAGTAATAACCACAGTAATATACAATACACATGACGTTTTCCTATAGGAACCACAGTAATAACCACAGTAATATACAATACACATGACGTTTTCCTATACGACCCCCAGTCATAACCACAGTAATATAAAATTCTATAGGACGATATCCTATAGAAACCACAGTAAAACAATACAAAAAACGGCAAGAGGCACAGTAGTGAATAGATATGTATTTAGCAGCAGACAGTATGAGGCCATCATTCTGAGAGCTTTAATCAAAGGACAGAAACAATGCAGTTTTTTTGGCAGCGGTGACTTCAGTGGTAACTGGAAAATTAATTGGAGGTCATCTAAAGGAAATGTTCACTTTTTGGCATGCGCTTAACTTCCCATGGAACTCTTGTGAGAAAGCATTAAAACAAAAACAAAGAAGGCAGCGCGCAGGCTATTTTGACTGGGAGTTGCTGTGCATGCCTCTGGGCCTGGAAACAGCCATTTTGTTTTGTCTGCTGAATTTCCAAGTCCAGAAGGCATGCGCAAAAGTTTCCGGCCAAACAGTCCCCTCGCCTTTATCGCGCTGTTTGTTTTAGTGCTTTCTCACAAGAGTTTCTCAGCGAGCGGGGCGAGATGCTAAAAATTGAACCAATTCCCCCAGCGTACATCTGTCAAACAAGCTTTTTCAAAGACATCTACTGTGCCTCTGAAAACAGACACTGGGGGACGAGCCAGCAAGTTCTGCTCTTCGAGGACGCGCAGTCCCTTCTCGGTGCACCGAGACTCTCACACCAGACAAATCGCTGCTCTCATGGCATGTGCTCCTCACAGGCTGAGATGCTGCCCTCCTCAGCTACGCGCACGTGATGCCACTTACACACTGAGATAAATATGGACCTCCTAATGCACTTACCCTAAGCATTTGTCCCTCTAAATTAAAAAAGCAATAATCAAAAAATAATAAAAAAGAAAACCCACGCTACCTATTAACATCCATCTGCTCTCAGCCTGACCTTTCTCGTGTGCCCTTTTTGTACATTTACAGATACATTTATTCATCTGGCAGGTGCTTTTATCCAAAGCCACTCGCAAGTGAGGCAGAGTACAACACAAGCAAAAAGAGTAAGTCTCTGGATCTGGACGAGAGCATCTGCTAAATGACAAAATGTAAATATAAACATCAGGGGAGTCAAAAATCAAACCAGCAAGCTGCCCGAACTGATACCTTCCTAGGAATTACAATCACACACAGCTAAGACTCCCTTTTGTCAATGAAGACGCACATAATTCCACTTCAAGTACAAAAACAAAGTCAGGGTCGAGAAATGTCAAGGACCAATTCAAGCCGCCTACTCGGTGCTTCAGGATACACCATTACTCAAAGATTTGCACACCATTTGGTGCTGTGATTGGAGCCATTATGCTCTGCAGCTGCCCAATGTCGTTCCAGCTCTTTTGCCTGTGTAGATTTAATTGGACGAAATGACAAGGACTTTTGGTGTTGCGGCTTCTACAGAGCTGCTCGCTGGTCCGTGTCGTATCGTCTCTATATATAAATGCATTCAATGAGAGCAAAGGAAAGGCCGCGCAGCTTTGGACTGTGTTGTTTTTTGTTCCAAAAGGAGACACAGCTCATCGTTCAAAGGAACAGGGCCTCCCGCACAGCGATTACATCACACGAGAGTGACAAGCGCTCTGAGACGTTAATTACAAAAACAAACTTTGCAAATGTTTGTTTTTGTAATTTGTAAAAAAAAAAAAAAAAAAAAAGAACAAAAAAGGTCCAGAATGTGGCAATTAGTAAGACGGGGCCTGAGGGTAAGGGCATAAGAGGACACACATCCGTCATCTCTCGCCCCTCACAGAAAATTCCGGCATCGCCAACCAAGACAAAAGCAGGACAGCCGAAGCAGCGGAGCGCCTCCTTACGAGTCATATGATTTCATAACGAAGCGATTCAATTTAACGCGTCAATGCGCGCTTCAGACGAATGCAACAGCACTCGGGTGCAAGTCCATCGTGTTATGAATGAAGAGGGGTGGAAAAAAAAAAAAAACGAGCGAGTGGTTTTATGGATGAAGCATCATTTAACGCATAAACTAATTAAGACATTAGTTGGTACTGACTTTATTAAGCCATCCTGCTGTTCAGTTCTGCCCGCCCCTGCTGTTGCAACTCGACATTCTCCCCGCAATG
This sequence comes from Megalops atlanticus, assembly GCA_019176425.1. Taxonomy (NCBI): domain Eukaryota; kingdom Metazoa; phylum Chordata; class Actinopteri; order Elopiformes; family Megalopidae; genus Megalops; species Megalops atlanticus. The sequence continues at coordinate 7,415,828 of CM032894.1, forward strand.
CAATCGCCTGGCTTGGCTGGATTTCTGCGGCGCTGCTTGCCACGGCTGCTAGCCTGGGCTAGATATCCATCAGCATATCAGGCCTACGTGTCCAAACTATTTTTTTCCTTTTTCTTCTTTTTTTTCCCCAGTGTTTACCAGCACATTCAGAGTATGAGATTTCACCCTGCTGGGCTAACTGATACAGACACAGGGAGAGCCACTCAGCCACAAGTGTAAACCAGCCTCATACACGGGCCAGCTTCACAAGAAAGACACCCCCTTCCCCCCTCCCACACACCTCTCCCTTCCCCCGAAAATGAGCCTGGGGCAGCCCCCAGGCCTGCCTTGCCCACCCCACCCCCCACCCCCAAACTCAGGCTCTGCTGCCGCTGGGAACCGAAGCAGCCCATGGGAGGACCACTGCCCCAGGGGAAGGTCAACAAAGAGCTTCCTGCTGGACTCTGTCCAACGGTGACCCTCACTCCCGACTTCTAAAGTTTCCATGGATACCACGTAGAGCGGGGGAGAAAGAGCTCTGTTCTCACCCTGATCAGAGGAATCTGGGTCAAAAGCTTCCTGCCTCTGATACTTTTTGTTTAATACTTGTCTGAAGTGGAATAGCAATCACCCGACTGCCAAATATGGAAATTGTAGGGTTTTTTCCATTGAGTCCTCCCCATCTGTTCATTCTCGAAGGCTTCATGCACATACCTAATTAAATCACTCCTGATTCTCTTATCCTCCACACTCCTTCCTGATCACCTACCTGCTACCTCTGCTCATGCTACAGACCTCTCCCCTCAGGGCCCACCCCCAAACCCACACTCACCTGACAAATTACAAAAATCAGAAATTAATACTACAACATTGTAATGTCCTTTTAAAGTCACTGCAGAGCCACTTTAAGCTGACACTGCAGCTATAAACGATTAGAACGTGTCTAAACGTTATTGCACGCACATTCCTTTGCTACCACGTGAGCTACAAGCACTCCACGGCTCAGTTCCTCCCCTGACTCTGAACGCACTCACCAAGCCTCACTAGCTGTGGCAATTCTGCCTGCTACATTGAAGAACAAATCTAATGGGATATGAGTTTCTGTATGGTCAGACGGAGAACGATCCCACAGCAACGCAGAGCGTGAAGCTGGTGTTTGGCTTGGCTATTGATCCCGTTCTCTAATAAAGTCCAGCTACGCGTCTCTCTGTGTAGGCTGTGCTACCCTCGGCCCCTGAGCCCTCCCTGTTTTACGCTGCATCTCAGCAGACCCTCAGAGCTTCCCACTGCTCCCGTCATCAAGAGCCAGTTTGGAATGCGTACGCATCACACACTCACCATAGCAACAAGTGCTCTCTCTATTGTCTGAGGGTTCTAGAGCTGTATCCATCTCGCAGGCCCCTGATAGCTGATTGCAGCTATGATCTTATTGACCTGCTGTTTATGAGGCCCTGGGGGGTCCTGCCCAAACATTGCTTTTAATTCTTTTTTTTGTGTTTTTCTCCCCAGCCAGGCTAAATTGGCAGCAGCGTGTCTATGTCATGGGCGAGATCACATGACCCGTTGCTTTCAGATGTGAAGCTCAGTCTCTCCTGAGTGTCCCACTCTGCAAAACACACAGGAGTAAAGAGACGGCTAGGACCGGTCCCATCGATGGGGCACGATAGAGGGGTAGCTGACAGATCCTGTACTTCTCCCTCCATCACCAACGCAACAAATCGTCCTCCTGTGATTTACTCCGCAGTCCAGAACACAATTACGCCAGCAACCAGCTCCAAATGACTATAAGAAAAATACGGGAGAGGTTTGCGTTCGGGAGCTCGCGTTAATTGCCTACTTTCCAAAGAACGTTTAATCGCGCAATCTGTAAAGCTAATGAAGACTCCCCCTCCGTTCCCCATCCTCCGGTGTAATCTGAAAAGGTCCAGCTGAGTCATTATCCGACCGCCGGGTGCTTATTTAAGCTGCGCTTCACCCGGCTCTGCTTCCTGTCCAGACATGTTCCGCCATCAAACGTAGCGCCAGGAGGAAGCAATGCAGCTCACCCCGTTTCCCTTCAGATATTTACAATCCTCTCCGAATCCCGCCGAAATAATCTGACCTACTCGCCCAGCCCCTGTGTTTGGGAGTGACGAGCCCAGGTCAGTAAATTTGACAGCGAAGCTGGAAAGCAAATTACTTTACTGCTGGGTAAAAAAAGCCCTTGAGAGTTTGAAGAAGGGATTTCGATCTAACCTCTACTGCCGTTATTTGTCCTGTAAGTTAATTTAAGTGTTTGATTTGTTCTTACATACAATCATAAGTTCACTTAATTTAAGTAAAAAAAAAAGTGTTCCTCAGAGTAATGGATTGTGTGTTCAGTGTGTTACTCAAACATACACCAAATGTACCACCATGGCTAGATTTAGTAATTTCCTGTCCTCTGCAAAGCCATTCAGCAACAAACTACTACAAAAAACTATAAATAATGGATATTTCTACCACCAGCTGCAGCAATAGAGAATTTATTTCATTTACCTCCAGAATGTGTTCATCTTGCTGTTCTCTGTCCAACCTTCTCGAAGTTGTTGTGACCAAACCTGTCAAAGGGAAAAAAAGCAAAAAAAATACTGAGCTCATTTTCGTGCCAAATTTGCTTCTCGGGTATGACAGCAAATCACAGTATGTATTAACTCTTCTCTATATAATTACACATGCAAAACTACACTGTTTATCTTATAGAACACATACAGTTAAAGAAACATAAAAATAACCTTGTCACGTAAACACAGTGTTGCAGCCCCACGTCCTAAATATAGCCTAAACTACACAGCACTCAGTATAAACCATATAAATTATAAAGTAAGGATGGCATTTTAGGCGCACAACTGTCAAGGCTTCCTAATTTATACACAAGTACACAGACTCCCATTTTCAACTGTGGTGTCACATCACACTCCCCCATTCCTCCCTTTTAAACCTGTTGTGAGAAAAGGCAATAACCTTTGGAGGGTTTCCTGCTGTCACCTCTCTGACTTTTTTTTTTTTTTTTTTTTTTTACGTACCAAGACAGACCTTTGTCACTAAACGTCAAATACCACAGGCTTCTGCTAACGGCACCATACAGCAGGGACAAGGCTGTACCTGAAGGCTTCACACAAGCTGTGCAAATACCACAGCTCTGAGGTGTTGGGCCCTGCTAAACCTTCCCCGCATGCTATCAGCACTGCAGCTTTGATGCTCGTCCAACGGTTTTCCTTTGACTGGAATAAGTATCGGACGCGCCAGGCAACCTTTGCGTTTACAGCAGTCTCCACAGCCGGCTGGTCTCAAATTCAAGATAACCAAAGAGCCCAAACTCCAGTCCAAATCAAACACGAATCTAACTTAAAAAAAAAAAAAAGGGCAGAACTGATTCTTATTATGACCGGTCTTTGATTCCAAATAAAAAAGCGTTGCGCTTTCACTCCGGGATAAATTGCAGCCCTGCAGTAGCCAAATGTAGAACAAGCGTGCCAATCCGGACCGCATAAGAGCCGGTTTATGACCACGTCGCATCTGATTAGCATGGAGGAGAAAAAAAAAAAAAGGGATTTCCGAAACCCAAGCCCATCAATGGCACATGTGCCAGATCCAGAATAGCAAGCCACAACTTACAACGTCTCAAAAATAGTGCTGCAATCCGGCCAGATGAAAATGAAGGACTTCGTTTCGCTCCAGATCTTCAGACACCCTTTATAATGGTGGCCAGCGCCATAAAACACGCTTCTCATTTGCAGAAACTGGAAAGCAGTCAAAATGCAAAACCCGCAACGCTTTTTGACTAGTTTGAGCAAACTCATTCAGTATTCAGAATCTGCTCAATAGGCTTTAAAAAGTGACTCGGGTGTGTTATATGAGTAAATAAGACCCAGAGAAAGTTTCTGGCTGGACACCCTGAACATTTATCAACCTGTCTGGGGAGGGTCACTGACTTCCTGTGTGCGTGTGTCTCTCCCTAGGGATCATCGTCAAATATCCATCACATTTTTTTTTTTTTCAAGAAAGCTTTTGTTTCATTTAAACCCCCCACCAGAGCTGTAACGTAAACTACAGGATATATTCCTGAGAACAGCCTAAGGTATCCCAAAAACACACACTCATCATTGTCACGCAAAGGACTAACTCATATGTTAGTAGCTTTTTTTGCTGCGAAAAATATCGTAAAACAAAGGAAATCATATCCCGCTTAAAGCAATCTTACCGGACACCTCATACATCAGCATTAAAACAAGATTACCAAATAACCCGTGCGCTCTCGGCAGCTGTGGCTAGCGAGTTCTCTCTGAACGCGGGCCTCTTTACTGTGCTCTTCCAGGGCTTTCCGGGAGGCTAACGATGCGCAAGGAATCCCACAGAGGCGAAGCTGAGGAAACGCGCTGGCCGTTTCCCCCGGAAACGGGAGAGGGAGGGAGAGAGGAGGCGGGGGCACGTTTCGGGCACCTCCCCGTTGCCCCGCCAGCTGCGTCGGGTCTCCGCGGCAGGCTTGCAGCCTCCACCTCTCCTTTTGCAGGACAGGGTCACGTCCAGCCTCCCCCACCGCACCCCCCCCAAATGAATCTAAAATTAACTGACAGCAACTCTAAAAGGTTTGCTCTAAATTGATCGGGCCGCTTTCAGTGAACTTTAAAAAAAAAAATAAAAAAATAAAGAACACAATGGAGTGGGGTCCCGGGAGAGGCTCTTTGATGTGAGGCTAAATGCGTCAACGCCTTAGCAGTGCACTGAAGAAGGGGGAAAAAAAAAAACACACCTCAGAGAGGAGAGGCTCTTAAAGCCTCTCCTCTCTGCATACCCTTCTCTGTGTGAATGGATACCGTCATATTAAAAGGAATGAGGCTCGCGATGGTACAGGGTTCAAAACCGAACGCCGCGCCTTTTGCGCAAGCTGCTCAATGTGAAGCGCTTGCTGTGAACATCCCCCTGTATAAACGGGCAGTGAGTAGTCCACAAGTTAACAGCCCACACAAAAAGCACACAACCCGCGAACCTGTTCCTAAAAATACCGCCATCGTGGTGGACTCGAAGCAGACAGATGGCGGATATCATCGCCCGCTTCCTCTTCGGGGAAGAGGAAACATACCGTGAAACGCAGCCTCTGTTCCTAAAAATATGGTGATCATGGTGGGGTTGAACCAGGCAGATGGCGGTTATTGTCGCCTGGTTTTTAGGAAAGAGAAAGCGTAAAACGAAGCGCAGCCTCCAGCTGTTGCAAAATGCGAGGGTGACGCTCTCCCGGTGTGAGAGAACGTCCCAGTGTGCTGCCGGCCTGTTTAAAAGTTTGGTCCAGTGACTGACACTTTCGATTATAGA